>KN889528.1:24450-41143 GCA_000934455.1 Apostichopus parvimensis | reverse complement strand
CAGTTTGTCAGATAGCCCAGGTAGACAAGCTGTCAGGGTGACTGGGTCGTGAAGACAAAACTAGGGGCCTGGATACAACAAGTTTGGTATGTGGTAGACTGCTTGTAGTCCAGTTTGTCAGATAGCCCAGGTAGACAAGCTGTCAGGGTGAATAGGTCCAGAAGTCAACTAGGGGCCTGGGTACAACAAGTTTGATATGTGGTCGACTGCTTGTAGTTCAGGTTGTCAGGTAGACAAGCTGTTAGGGTGACTGGGTCGTGAAGACAACTAGGGGCCTGGATACAACAAGTTTTGATATGTGGTAGACTGCTTGTAGTTCAGGTAGTCCAGGTAGACAAGCTGTCAGGGTTACTGGGTTGCAAAGACAACTAGGGGCCTGGATACAACAAGTTTGATTTGTGGTAGAATGCTGGTAGTCCAGGTAGACAAGCAGTCAGAGTGACTGAGTTCTGAAGTCAACTAAGGGGCTTGGTTTGATATGTGGTAGACTGCTGGTAGTCCAGGTTGTCCAGGTAGTCCAGGTAGACAAGCTGTCAGAGTGACTGTGTCCCATAGACAACTAGGGGCCTGGGTACAACAAGTTTGGAATGTGGTAGACAGCTGGTAGTCCAGGTTATCAGGTAGTCCAGGTAGACAAGCTGTCAGGGTGACTGGGTCGCAAAGACAACTAGGGGCCTGGATACAACAAGTTTGGTATGTGGTAGACAGCTGGTAGTCCAGTTTGTCAGGTAGTCCAGGTAGACAAGCTGTCAGGGTGACTAGGTCGTGAAGACAAAACTAGGGGCCTGGATACAACAAGTTTGGTATGTGGTAGACAGCTGGTAGTCCAGTTTGTCAGGTAGTCCAGGTAGACAAGCTGTCAGGGTGACTGGGTCATGAAGAAAAAACTAGGGGCCTGGGTACAACAAGTTTGATATGTGGTAGACTGCTTGTTGTCCAAGTTGTATTTCCACAACCAAAATGTGTGTGGGAGGGTGGGGGTGGGAATGTTCCTTTAGTTATTAGAGATTCTTGAAAGAACTTAGTCTAGCACACAGGTCGTTACCTCGGCTCCTCAGAAGCAAAACAAAATTCCATAGTTAAGGATTATGGAAGTTAGTGAGCAGTGATGTAAACAGCCTTTCTTATCGGGGAGAGGGATGGGGGGGGGGGGTGGAACACCGAAGGGAGAGAAGGCATTGTTATATGTTCAAAAATTGTCTGATTGGAGGAGGGTTTTCACTGGAACTAGAACTTGCCAACCCCCCCCCCCCCCCCCCGCAATCTCTTTTATGCCCCATCTCCCCCGTTACCCATTGTATTGTCTACTTAGCAATCATCCATGCCTCGTAATGGTTTGAGTGTTATAAGATAAACAGGAGGATTTCAGAGATCGGTTTGTGTCATGACGAAAGTCTTGGTGACTAAATATTGTCATTAATATGTGTTATTATATTGTAATTAACGAGTTCGTGTGAAAACACTTACAAGTTACCTAAACCAATTCTAAAGATGATGCTACGCTTTCTAGATCAGCAATGAATAAGTTCAGATTACATTTCATTACCTGCTCCATTTTTGAAGCAAATTCCTTTAGAATTCTGATGCTGATCAAAAGCGGCTGAATTACCAAGTTTCGCACACAAACCACAATTCACTTCCTCAGAGACAAACACAAACATTAATATAGGGAAGTTCGACCTGTGGCCTGGAGTGATATGCTTACAATACACTTCAGGGGACAGGTGATGTCCACATTCTTTCATGTTTTTATCTTGTTTTAATTTAAATAGTACTATAAGAATGAAAAAAGAATGAATTAATATTAAAATTAGACCTGGACTAAAGAGCTGACGTTTATTACCATCAAATTTAAAGGGGTAGCCTACTCCAGACCATAACATACTTTAAATCTGTAATATGTGAAAAATGACCCATACTCAAAACTATATTTTCATCGAATAGTTAACAGATAGTAAAATATAATAAACATCTTCCTAGAGTTATCTATTACTCTACCTGCAGACGCAAATCCAGCTCTGCCAATTTATCAACGTCACACCCATGACCATACAACGATTCGGAAATCAACTTTTAATTTATTATTGCTCGGATGAACACATCAGGAGGAGCCCGCAATAAAGACTTTTTACAGTTTAAAGTCTTTGTAACCCCCCCCCCCCCCTTTACAGAGTCAATGTCTGACATCTGGTCTGGTAATATCTATCAAACCTATTTGCTTCTCAAGTTCTCAGGTTTCTCGTCAAAACCGAGGCAAAGCGGAAATTTACAGTCTCCTCATGGGAGAATAGGCTACAGAGCCTATTTCCTGTTCTATTTGATTAAGCACTGTCACGCTGTTTGATATATATATATGACACACAGATATGTGGGAGATTTAATGAAATCCCATATATTGGTATGAATAGCACTGATACCATAGGATGGGTATATACATGTGCACGATTAACGTGAATATTAAAGTAGACTTGTAGTAGCATATAATGGCCTAATTATTGGTTGTCGCTCCGACTGTCGGGTACGGGAATGGAGTGGAGTGGTGCAATGTAGCATGGGGTATGAGTGCTATTGTACACTGCAGGCTAAACAGATTTGGTATTACTGTGTCGGGCCAGTTAAACACATTAAAAGTGGCGGGGTGGTGGGTTGGGGAAGAAGTTACTGAGGAAGTTCACAAATGTATGATCAAAATATGCTACCACAATATACCATATTCAGTTATTTCTAGGATGAACAAATCTCTTTATCCCTCATGTTCAATGCAATTACACATTAAGTCTAACCCGAAGAAAAGGAAGATCATAAAATTAAAAGCACTTGACATTAATGAAAAACTTCATTCATCCACATTAACGCAGAATCAATCATTCATCTTGAGGAGACTAGTATGAGACGAGCCCATCGATTGATGTTGGGTCAAAGGTCGTTTGTCTGGCTTCCACTTCACATGCTAATAATTGCTAAAGAAAATTTATGAAAATACGTCACTGGAGGTTCTCTTTTCTCCCAGAAGGTCAACTTTAGGGGTCACCAGTATCCAAACCCAAATTTAGCAAGCTAAACATTGCGAAAATTGTCCAAGTTATCGTCCTTGTCTTTCTTACTTGTCAAAAAAATGTTTCGAATAATTGAGCATGTTGGTGGTACTCTACAACGGACCAGTTTTGCCATTGATAAATAATAGAAATAAAAAACAAAATAAATATACAGTTCTAGGGGTAAGTTAGCTGTCAAAATTGTCAGCGTAAGCAATTATCTCTGATAATCCTTAAGTTTTGGTAAAGAGTAAGGTATTAATTTTTTATTTTTTATTGACCGGCTTATACTGCAGTATGGTAAGCACGTGGAACGTATCGCACGACACGCCCTTCTGTGAGACGGCCAAAAAAAAATGATGTCATTAGCCGCGAGACAAAGGATGTGCAAGAAGACTGATAAAGCAGGGAGTGTCGTCTGCAAAATAAACAGTGAAGGAATATGACATAGAAGAGAAACAAAAAGCAACAAAACTATGATAATATAACATATGCATAACCAACCTTTGCGCCTATTTGGTTCCCACATTGTCCAGCTTGGATGTGAACAATCTCCCGCATTTTCTTGTTACTGCAATTTCAGCTAAACTACTCGAACAAATCAGTACCTCCGCGCAGCTCGCCGTCAGCCGTGGAAATAATTTTCCCCCATCGATGATGATGACACATGCCGGGTATTTCGTTTGGCTTCACGTGTTCTCCTTATTATTATGCAACGGCGCTCCTTGGCAAGTGAGAGGCTTGAGGTAGCCTACTTCCGCATTCACATTAATATGTAGCAATCCCCAGCAGCGCCGGAATGATGACGACAAAAAAATATATAAGCTGATTCCTGCTTCTTGCGGTTTGTCGGCGCTGAATCATACAAAATAAGACGAAAAATGAATAAAGCAAGGGAAGTTTGGAAATCCTGTACGGACGAAACGCTAACATATGCAACGAATATTTCTCCATATATATGCAACGGAGGGGGAGAGAAATCACTCCAGACAGAAACAATACAATATATTAGACTACTATATGAGACCCTTGTTAGTTATTGTGAATATAGGAAATGTCCAATCATAAATGAAAGGATGTTTAGAACATATAGGATGTGATCGGGAGTGAGGGAGGGGCAATATTTCAGCAGTCACATTTTGTTAAATTTACACCTTTTATTTCTCGGCTTTGAAAGCTTATTATACCCCCATATATTTATGGTTTGAAGGAACTATAAATTGAAGCAAAATGAACCATCTTTGACTACTGATGCAACATTTAGTGAAGAATGTCTTGCTCAGTTTGTCAGCGTAAAACCTGTCCACAAACTAATTAGGCCTACGAGAATCAATCTCAGAGATATTCTGTAAGGTGTATTGAAAGATTTTGAAACTTAGTGACCATTTTAGCAGACCTAGCAAATAATGTGTCACTATGAATAAGATTGTGTAAAGTGAAAGCACAAATATGCGCACGATTCAAGGTGTAAGACAGTCTCGTTGTTTTATTGATTAGCAAAGGCAAGCCTATAGAGGTCGTTCACGTGACGTCATCGCGTCAGGTGATCTCACCCGTCTCCGGATCCTTCGCACTTCCATAAACGAAATGGGCGATACAGAACATAACTATGACCAAGTATGAAATCACCTTCGAAAACCCTAACTCACTTTCCCTCCGTGAATCCAAATGAAACAATAACAATATGCTGAGCTATGGAGCCTTACGTAACTTGCTACCATAAGTTCTCTAGTGGAGTTAGGGTCAATTGGGCAGGGTCGGATCCGGTCTAGGTCCAAGCGTCACCTTTTGAAATCTTTTTGACAAATCATGTTGAAAACATGTATAACATGCATACTATTTTTCACGGATATATATGCATCGCCATTTCGAATGTTATCTATGTACATCAAAAGCGTCTTCCCTGCTTAACACTTGACCCATGAGGTCTACCGGCCATCTTGATGATCAAAAAGAGACATCGTACGGAATGAAAGAGAGTATTGGAATATGGCCCGCATTAAAGGCCTCCTTAGACGTTGCAGTCCTGTATTAAAGTACTGCTATGTCTAACATTCTGAATTGTATTATGTTATTTTTATTTCAGGTTACAGCACCACCTCCTCCTCCTCTTTCACTCTTCGTTATTCCACCTTCCTTGTCCTTTGGCCAACCAACTGAAGGGTAGTTATTTCAACATTGGAATATTTATCTCTCTTTGCCTCCCCTCCCCTGCCCACACTCACCCCACGGGACAATTATTAACCCACGTCCGCCAATAAAGACCTGGTACAGTCATTTCACATATCGTTGAGACGGAATCTTGTGCTGCTGTGGAACCATGGATTTAGATTTCCCATTGTGATTTCCCTGCTACTCTGTGAGTCTTTGTGAAAATTTGAAAGCCCTACCCGCCGTGCTTTCTGTAGGACCATTTGGTTTCTAGTAGGCTTAAAAGTGATTCATCAGAACCCTCACGTGGTCCCCCTCCCCGCCCACGTTACTATTTTAATCCCCACCTGTGTTAAGCTGTTGAAATCTCAGACTAATAATTCTTCTAGGTTATGCATCGAAAGTACTACCCGAATCCTCTCCCGCGCCTCCCCCACCAGCCCCCGCCCCCAGCCACCTGGGCCTCCCACCTTCAAATATGCACGCACTGTATCTCAATATCCGTGTACATTGTTACACGTTAGTTGTAGGCTACATTCAGTTGTAAGCCTCAACTATTTCAGTCACATTTGACTCCTATCCTCCTCTATCCTACCCGTCGGGCTTTCTCTCCCCTCCCCTTCTCTCCCCTCCCCTTCTCTCCCTTTCCCCATTCTCTCCCTTCTCCTGTCTCCCCCTTTCTCTACCCCCCCTTTACCCTTCCCTACCTAGTAATAAAGTAAACATGCAATACCAAAATGACAGAAAAACAGACAACGCGTACTATCTATCATTGTATGCCACGTACACATGTAATGTTTATTGATATCGCCAAGCAGTATTGTTACAACATCGGTTATAGTGAATTCATAACGTTTGCAAGGGTAATAAATCTCCGTAAAAGCGAGTTGTAGATTACTGTATTAAATATTGTCATAATATGTAGTTTCCTTCTGGAAGTCTGTTCTTTTTACGAGAACGATGGAATGACTTTTATGATATGACTTTTATATATTTCTTAAGTCAATGAATATTCATGTATGCTAGAAGACACTCAGCTCTTCCTAGCAACTACGATTAACCATGTGACCTTAAATGAACTATGAAATGCAGCAAAGTAAAAATATCATCGGTGGTATGATATTAGAGGGGTGGATGGTGGGTGGGGGATTCCGAATATCCAATGTTAAAGCCAGGTTACAACACAATGTATGTCAATATTAGAACACTGTCAACGTTAAGGTTATACAGAAGTAGAATACCTCGTAGCCTATATATTCACATAACTATAGGCCTCCCCGCCAAAGAAATACGTTTGTTTTTGGTGAATTTTGATAGTACTGCAACCAACACTAATATCCTCTTAACCTTGTGTTATACATTCGCTTGGCTATTCACTTTACATTTCATCTAGTGAAGAAAACTTCCGATTTGCAATTCCGGAATTAACAGGATCCAAGCTGAATCATTGACTATATGTTAATTAAAGTTGATGAGGCGAATAGTAGCCATACGGTAGCTAGTAGCTGTGTGTCTTATTTTGATAAATCGCAACCTTATTTGCCCTGTATTCGATGGGTTGTTTTTCATGAACGTCCTGTCTGCTGTAAGGCGTTACTCTTTTACTTAGCACCATTACATTTTTTTTTAACCTTTAAACATTATAGTAAATACGTAATATTGCAAAACAATGTTAACTTCTTAATCGTGCACATTAAACTCATAATAAAATAAGACACCTTAGAAATTCGACGCAAATAACTTCCTGTCCTGACCTTTTTCAATGATCTCAACGTTGGTAACTCTAGTTAACAACTGGTCATTTTATGTTGGTTTGCATGGATAGCTTTGCATAGTCAAAGCCACAAATGGATGGAATATGTCGTTTACTCTACGATCAGTTTCATTATAGATTCTTGGCATGAAATTGTACGGCGAGGACATTTCTTAAATCAACAGCACACTGATCACCTGATGTAGTTCTACCTTTTACACATACAAGCAAACAAATATTAGGACAAACATTGTAACAAACGTCTTGCATATTATAAAGTATTGAATGGAATTCCAAAAGACGCTTTATGAATCAACAGTTCAAGCAATCACTGGACATGATAGGTGATTATTGTGACAAACTAAGCTGCCTCTTCTTCTTCATCTTCTTCCTCCCCCTCTTCAAACTCTCCCTCCTCCTCCGCGGTTGCATCCTGGTATTGTTGGTATTCAGACACCAAGTCATTCATGTTGCTCTCAGCTTCAGTAAACTCCATCTCGTCCATGCCTTCACCAGTGTACCAATGCAAGAAAGCCTTACGGCGGAACATAGCAGTGAACTGCTCTGAGATACGCTTGAACAGCTCTTGAATAGCAGTGCTGTTACCGATGAAAGTGGACGCCATTTTTAGTCCACGTGGTGGGATGTCACAAACAGCGGTCTTGACATTGTTCGGGATCCATTCGACGAAGTAGCTGCTGTTCTTGTTCTGGACATTCAACATCTGCTCATCGACCTCCTTCATGGACATACGACCACGGAAGATGGCTGCGACGGTCAGGTAGCGACCATGACGAGGATCGCAGGCTGCCATC
Source organism: Apostichopus parvimensis (assembly GCA_000934455.1). Lineage (NCBI taxonomy): Eukaryota > Metazoa > Echinodermata > Holothuroidea > Aspidochirotida > Stichopodidae > Apostichopus > Apostichopus parvimensis. The sequence goes on along the minus strand of KN889528.1, from coordinate 33,389 downwards.
ATGTTCTTACTGTCAAACATTTGTTGTGTCAGCTCTGGAACAGTGAGGGACCGGTATTGTTGGCTACCACGACTGGTCAGAGGAGCAAACCCTGGCATGAAGAAGTGGAGACGGGGGAATGGTACCATGTTGACAGCAAGCTTTCTAAGATCAGCATTCAACTGTCCAGGGAATCTAAGACAGGTTGTGACACCACTCATGGTAGCTGAGACAAGATGGTTGAGGTCACCATATGTTGGTGTGGTCAACTTCAGGGTACGAAAGCAGATGTCATAGAGAGCTTCATTGTCAATACAAAAGGTCTCGTCTGTGTTTTCAACGAGTTGGTGCACAGATAGTGTGGCATTGTATGGCTCTACAACAGTGTCTGATACTTTAGGCGACGGTACAACACTGAAGGTGTTCATGATACGGTCTGGGTATTCCTCACGAATTTTGCTAACAAGGAGGGTACCCATACCTGACCCGGTGCCACCTCCTAGAGAATGTGTCAACTGAAAACCTTGAAGACAATCGCAGTTTTCTGCCTCTCTTCGTACAACTTCTAAAACAGAGTCAATGAGCTCAGCGCCCTCTGTGTAATGTCCCTTTGCCCAGTTGTTACCTGCTCCACTCTGTCCAAACACAAAGTTGTCTGGTCTGAAAATTTGACCAAATGGTCCAGACCTTACAGAGTCCATGGTGCCTGGCTCCAGATCAACCAGGACAGCCCGAGGTACATACTTCCCTCCGGTGGCTTCAGTGTAGTAGACGTTGATCCTCTCCAGTTGAAGATCAGAGTCACCGTGGTAGGTACCAGTTGGGTCGATTCCATGTTCATCAGAGATGACCTCCCAAAACTGGTAAAGAAACAGGAAACATGAATACCAGTGATAAGGTGCAATTATTTAAACAGAAGTTCGTTTTAAAAGAATCTCATGTCTCTTTTTAAATCACTTTGGAAGGTATATCATCTTCTGACGGACATATCCTTTCCTGGTCTTCTACCTCCCCCATCCCCACCCCACCCCCCAAGATGACATAAAAAGTCCAATGTACTAGGCTGTGTTGATGGCTGCAAGACTCCTAGGACATTTGATATCAATAGTAGAAACTCAAACTTCGTTAAGACAGGCGGAATGCGTTTTTGGTTCAGTTTCCAGAATTACGTTGAGAAGATCTTCCATATACGAATGGAAGTTTGTTTGACAAAAGAGACTATTCTGCATTTTACTGACAGATAATATTTAGCAAAATAAGCACAAACCAGATGTTTCGATGATGTAACGTGAGCAGTTTTCTACATGAATCTGATGTAATGTATAGTGAGGGTGTACAACATACTTGATCTCAGTAATACAGTGAAAAGCAGTGTGATGTGACAAACAATAAATGCACAATGACACAGGCTGTCCTGAAATGACCATTGACCTCAACAACAGGCTTCTTGTATACTAAATGTGATACATCAACATACTAAATATGACATTTGTCCTTGTTGAAATATTGTGTAAAGCATTCTTTTCGCAATTTGACCCCTGTTGAACTCAAACGACCATTGACCTCTTTGGCTTCTTTTACTTAATGTGGAACAATAACATACAAAATATGCGATCTGTCCAAGCTTCCATTGCGATATTATGTTTAGCAAGGTGCGTTAGTGTAGTGAGGCAGGCGAGAGGGGAGTGAAGTAAATGTTTGGTGTTTGTTGACTTCAAATGACCTTTGACCTCCACCAAAAGCAATAAAAGGCTCCTTAAATTTGATACGGTACATCTACAAACCAAATATGAGGTCTGCCCAAGGTTCCCTTCTTGAGATATCGTGTTTACAAGGTTTGCACAATTTGACCCCTGGTGACCTCAAATGAAATTTGACCTCCACCAAAAACGATAGACTTCTTGTACTTCATATGGTACTTCTACACACTAAATATGAGGTCTGCCCCAAGCCTCTCTTCTTGAGATATCGTGTTCACACAGTTTTCAAAATTTGACCCCTGGGGACCCCAAATGACCTTTGACCTCCTACAAAAACAATAGGCTTTTTGTACTCAATATTGTAATTCTACACACCAAATATGACATTAGTCCGACCTTTCCTTCTTGAGATATCGTGTTTACACGCTGGGCGTCACAAACGCACGCGCACACACCTACGTTATCATGAATGCAAAGGTTACTATGATCATCGAAACCAAAAACGAAGATGTTCAGGTGAAAAATTGTAGTAGGCCTATATGTGCTTATAGTTCGTAGAGCTAATACAATTTTAAAACACAATTAAAAAAAAAGAAAGCTTTTCAAAAAGCAAAAAGACCTCTGGCGTCTGAAGTAACATGAAAGAGAATAATGTAGTGTTAACGTGCAGATCTTTTGAATACATATTGAAATTGAAAATCCTTGAAATTCTATGAAATTCTTCATAGACTCATACTGAAATCAAATAGCGTGTAACCACAACACAATACCCCATCACATGCCGGTACTAAAAGCCAGGGAAATCGATGTGTCCTTTTATAAGGTTTAATAATCTGCATTAACAAGCTATAACGACAAATTAGTCACCTTCGTATGCCTATATCCCTCTATATCAACCATTGCTAAATATTTCATAGCAGAAAGATAAGTTATCAGGAGCCATCAAAGAGGATATAGTAGAATGGTAATTTGTGAGTGATGGCAAAGTAGTTTATACTAACGACGTGTTATTTATATTATTGTTTGCCGAGGCGGTTTTTATAGGATTTTGTAATGTGCGAGGGGAAAAGACAATCCTGTACTCATACCAAGAGGAAGCATACTTGTACTTGTAAGGTTGTTGTACTCGTAGGCTATACTATACAAGTCTGATTTTCTCTATCCCAAATAACTCACTGGTTCACAAGAGGACACAAAAGTGGGACAGTTTACGGGCTTTGAGGAATACTTGTACGGAGTTCCAGTACGTACGTACACGTACTATATAGTATTGTTCGATTGAGAACCTGTACGTGTGTGTATAGTCGCCATAATGCATTGGTAACCGTGTACTCGTATTTACATTGTATTTATTTATTATAGTGATAGTACCCAAATGATTCGCGCTTGGATTCTTGAACTCGTATACTCCATACTCATACCAAGAGACTTCAATTGTACTTACACACATGTATCTCGTTGTACTTTCACTATACATGTCTGCTTTTATATACTAATGAACCTAATATTTGTAATCTATTTTGTAAAATATTGGCAGATCAACCTCATATGTATGTAGGTGGAGCCTGATAAGCCGACGTCATCATCAAATTTAAAGCGTACCATGGACGTTTAACATAATTTAAGTTAAAGGAGACTGTCTTGAAAACTAACTAGAAAGACACAAGGTTATATTTCTTTTCCGCTTTTTGTTATGAACTAGCAATCTAAGTATAAAGGTGCCCTAAGTAATCATTTAGTAAATACGTGTACGTCGAAAGCCAAATGACAGTTTGAAGAACAAATTGCTATTAAACCTTTCCACACTTAAGAATTAATTCTTCTAAACCGGTTTCCATATTAAAGTGTGTAAACGTGCGTGTACATAACACACACACACACACACACACAACGCGTGTATTGATTCTTACTCAGACCACACCCCGTCGTTGGTTTCCTAGCTCAGGTGTGGCACACATATATGTCTACACAGAGTAGAGTTCGTGTGCGCAGTGCATTAAACATACTGTACTTATATACATACGAAACATTGTCATTAACCTAGGCCTTCATGAATATTTCTCAGTTGCTCAATGCATGGTCAATTTACCATAACATTTGTGGAGCATCCCTTATTAAATTTAGCTTGCTTCAGTTTATCGATTAAAGCAATTGTTCGTGACGTTCATACAATTACAATGATGCCAATGAAATATTCATATTTTGTAATTACAACAGTAAGGTATTACATGCATGACAAGGAAAGCTTGGTTATAGTGTAGTGGTTCATAACACATTACCAATTCCCTACTTAACATAGAGTTGTTAATGATATAGCTTAAGACATTTTCTTCAAGACTATTAAGAAAGGCAATCCCCATACCTTGGCTCCGATTTGGTTGCCACACTGCCCCGCTTGGATGTGAACAATTTCTCGCATGATGAAATGCAAATTTCAGGAAGAAGTTAAGAAAATACCACAATAACAACAACTACCCCCTTCTTGCGAACACACCTCACCGCTCCTGAGCACGCACAGAGCAAAAATAACGACAATCTATGGACTGTTCGTGAATTCCCCTTTACAATCACACTGGTACTATATAACGCTTTTATTCAACATTAAAATAGGCAGACGACATCGATTTAGGCTTATTATGACGTAGAGTAGTAAACGGAGGTTTTTTAATACACGCCAAGTGATTGCTATAGCAACTTAATGAATTAATTGGAAGAAGAATGAGGATCATAGAGGTCCGTGGAATTAAGGAGTATATATAGGTAGATTTGTAGACCATGGTCTTTCCATCCGTTTAAGTTTTTTATTTCCTAGGGGAGACGCCCTTACTTTGCTTTCCAGGATCTGTATTCTCATTGGCTCAGACGAATGACTCAAGCTTTTACCGTCATCATATCATTTCCAACAAGCCCGTCTTTCAACAGCTGATGACTCGAGAGGATGATCGTGAACGGAGAGAAATGGCAAGAGGAAATACACGATCGCAAATATATGATTAATGAATGCACTCCAACAGCCTTGGCAAGCTGCAGTAAAAGGTTAATTCAGACGCACACACACACAAAACCAGACATGTTTTAGTGACTCATGGCACGACATGAACAGTCACGATATTACTATAGACATTAATAAGATACACGAATTTGAGACTGGAAGATCCGATAGGGCTTATCGCTGTTCGTACGTTACGAGCTGTTATCGCTGCTGTATAATTAGATGACTGTTTTCTTTTTAGCAGAAGGAAAGCACTGTTCGAAAAGTTTTCATGCATAAGCATAAAGCTATAGCGTATACTTATGTGGTCGCATACAGGACGGAGGAACCCATAGGCTTATATGACCACATATATATATATAGTCTTAAGTCATTCAGTGTTCAGTTTCGTACATGGGAATGGGAGTGCTTCTAGGTATGATCATAATGTTGCCCTTGACACAGAATTTTTTTTGCACTTACAGGAAAGATCACGCGCCAGAACTTTCGGATATGTATACTTTCTTTTTTTGTCCAGGAATTGTATAGAAAGTTGGAAGAAAATGTAAAATCTACCCAAAACGTTTTACAAAAAAGGAATAAATTTAAGGTCTCTTTGGGACCACATGAGACCTTTAAATTATTCCTTTTTAAACTCAAAACATAAATTGAATGAAACATCTGAACTAAAATTCAGTCCTTCCCTACTTAGTATTCATATACTCTCCATTTACAGAACAGTGCTTAATCCGGGCCTGGTCGTATAGCCTATAGTATCGTTAGTATCTCAGTTGAAATATTCATTAGAAACTTAACTGTTTGTCATACTGTTGTAATTTTAGGGACGGGAAGTCTCATTCAACAAACAGTCTTCACTTGGTCCACTGAACAAGTTATTTTGCATGGGATTGGTTTGCATTCAATGAGAGATGAATAAGAGTTTGCAAACATCTTCGAGATGACTGTTGCATTTTGGTTTAGATAAAGACTTGTTTACATCATTCTCCCTTCATCCAACGTTCGAAAAACGACGCAACCTATGTAGGCCCCAATTGACTGATTTCAAAAGTATAGAAACCTATACTGATTGAGTTATTCGGGCAAAGACCAACACGATTTTGGTTTCATGTACCAGGTTGGTTTGTCAAATTTTCTCTCTTTCTGAAGCATTACTCACGGCATCTGTTGAGAACGGTGGGCCAATAATTTTCCAAGCAATGATTTACACTTGAGATTAGTCAGTATGATCAACACCACTTTACTTTGGTCTAATCTCTCCCCCCCCCCCCTACTCTCAAACCTGTGTAGGGTTCCATATGAATAATATCACAACCTCCTTTTCCAACATATTTTCCAAGGGGCCGCGCTCGCATTTGAGGTCTTATGCCATGTAAGATGGTATTACAATGAAGTTCTATAAAGTTTGATCGTATAATTCATACTGCATATTATACCGTTTATTTCTACTCCATGCAATGAAGAATTCTCAAATCTAATCCATGTAATGTTCTAATTCTTGCTAATAATATATGTGGCTGATTTTGTGTAGTACACGCGTATAGTCAAAAAACACATATTGTAACATCAAAAAGAACAAAAGAAAACAGGAAATTCCCAATTGTTTCAACCGAACCTTTCAAAATATTCTAATTATCGTCAAAGTAACACATAGTTCTATGGTTTCTTGGTAAAGTCATTATCATGAATTGGACTGACACTTTGTCATAAAGCTGCAAAGTCACCACATGATACGATATTCAATCAAGCTCTGACCACAAAAAGCTATCCCCCTCCAACTCCCCTTCCCAAACACACAAGATATCCTAAAGTACATAGCGTAGGCGATCAACGATTCCACCTTTTCACTTTTGAGAGGGGCATGGGTTTACTGTGAAAATTATCATCGGATTCAGGATTTCTTTTTCAACACAGTCCATTATTTCAGTATCAAAAGTTAACAACGTAAACCTTTAGCTATTTCCTAGGTCGTTCCATCTCTTAGCCATGTGTCGCAGCTGCCACATGTGTGATGTGAACTGCATGGCGTCATAAATCGCAAAATTTGCATTGATATAAAAAAACAGGCATTTTTGTTTTGACAAAGGCCTTTTAACTTGGAATGTAAAAGATCAAAATGAATTTTCATCATCACGATAGTCTTAGGAAGTTAATCTCCTTCTTTAGCCCACCCTTCCTACCCCCTCCCCCACCCACCTCCTCGAGTATGTCGATAAACAAACCTGTTGCTTTCACTGTAACACTAACTGTTCTAACTAATGAGCTATTTTGAAAAAGAATTCCACCGCTTTAGCCACATTGCGCTTCCTCGCATCCTCACTGAACTATTCAACTTCTTCATGCTCCCCTGCCTCCTCTTCTTCGTCCTCTGTAAATTCTCCATCTTCATCTGCTGTTGCATCCTGGTATTGTTGGTATTCAGACACCAAGTCATTCATGTTGCTCTCAGCTTCAGTGAACTCCATCTCGTCCATGCCTTCACCGGTGTACCAATGCAAGAAAGCCTTACGACGGAACATAGCAGTGAACTGCTCTGAGATGCGCTTGAACAGCTCCTGGATTGAAGTGCTGTTACCAATGAATGTAGCTGACATCTTGAGTCCACGTGGTGGAATGTCGCATACGGCGGTCTTGACATTGTTGGGGATCCATTCAACGAAGTAGCTGCTGTTCTTGTTCTGGACATTCAACATCTGCTCATCGACTTCCTTCATGGACATACGACCACGGAAGATGGCGGCGACGGTCAGGTAGCGACCATGACGAGGATCACAGGCTGCCATCATATTCTTACTTTCAAACATTTGTTGGGTCAACTCTGGTACGGATAAAGAGCGATATTGTTGGCTACCACGGCTTGTCAGAGGTACAAACCCTGGCATGAAGAAGTGGAGACGGGGGAATGGTACCATGTTGACAGCAAGCTTTCTAAGATCAGCGTTCAACTGTCCAGGGAATCTCAGACAGGTAGTGACACCACTCATCGTCATCGAAACAAGATGATTGAGGTCACCATATGTTGGTGTGGTGAGTTTCAGGGTACGGAAGCAGATGTCATAGAGAGCTTCATTGTCAATACAATAGGTCTCGTCTGTGTTTTCAACGAGTTGATGAACGGAAAGTGTGGCATTGTATGGCTCTACAACTGTGTCTGATACTTTAGGTGACGGTACAACACTATATGTATTCATGATACGATCTGGGTACTCTTCCTTAACCTTGCTAATGAGGAGGGTACCCATACCTGACCCGGTGCCCCCTCCCAGTGAGTGTGTCAGCTGGAATCCTTGAAGACAATCACAACCCTCTGCTTCTTTCCTAACAACATCCAAAACAGAGTCGATGAGTTCAGCGCCCTCTGTGTAATGTCCCTTTGCCCAGTTGTTACCTGCTCCACTCTGCCCAAAGACAAAATTATCTGGCCTGAAGATTTGACCAAATGGTCCAGACCTTACAGAGTCCATGGTACCTGGCTCCAGATCAAGGAGGACAGCTCGAGGGACGTATTTGCCTCCTGTGGCTTCATTGTAGTAGACGTTGATCCTCTCCAGTTGAAGATCAGACTCGCCGTGATATGAACCAGTTGGGTCGATGCCATGTTCATCGGAAATTACTTCCCAAAACTGAAAACAAAAACAAAAGAGGAACCATAAAGTTAAAGAAACATAATATCGATACGAGATCCAACTTAGTTATAGACTGAAATCAAAATCTGCCTTCAGTATGGACTCTCTACTCAGATTTTAATGTTCTTGATTAAAAGGCAGTTTTGACTCTTGCTTAGCACTCTACAGTCGACTTGCGTTTATTGATAAATGAGATATGCATTTGCGTGACCACACAACTTTTGTTTGTGACATGGTTTTGACATGCATCCGATGCATTTAGGTAGCCCCCTTAAATGTGTGCACCCTGAAGAATTTTGAGAAAAGGTCAACCACACCGACAGTGACATTGCTTTGCAATTGCAAATCACAACAAAAGTTCTTAAATAAAAACCGTGATCTGCATCTGAATAAAGGTATTTAAAGACTGTCGACTGAGATGCAACTAATGGGACCCACTTTTGCTACGTGAGATTCATTAAGGTATTACAAATAATTGTGTTTAATTATATACGTTTGTTACATCATGTGGCAAGTAGTACTGATCATTCATTTGCCTATTTTGTCGGGTGTAATCGAGTTTTGAAGAAAAAAATATGTTAAGAAATTATGTCACTAAATGAAAAAATAACAGCAAGCAAATAAATATGACAGTACTAACGTGAT
>KN889528.1:6366-24400 GCA_000934455.1 Apostichopus parvimensis | reverse complement strand
GAGGACAGCTCGAGGGACGTATTTGCCTCCTGTGGCTTCATTGTAGTAGACGTTGATCCTCTCCAGTTGAAGATCAGACTCGCCGTGATATGAACCAGTTGGGTCGATGCCATGTTCATCGGAAATTACTTCCCAAAACTGAAAACAAAAACAAAAGAGGAACCATAAAGTTAAAGAAACATAATATCGATACGAGATCCAACTTAGTTATAGACTGAAATCAAAATCTGCCTTCAGTATGGACTCTCTACTCAGATTTTAATGTTCTTGATTAAAAGGCAGTTTTGACTCTTGCTTAGCACTCTACAGTCGACTTGCGTTTATTGATAAATGAGATATGCATTTGCGTGACCACACAACTTTTGTTTGTGACATGGTTTTGACATGCATCCGATGCATTTAGGTAGCCCCCTTAAATGTGTGCACCCTGAAGAATTTTGAGAAAAGGTCAACCACACCGACAGTGACATTGCTTTGCAATTGCAAATCACAAGAAAAGTTCTTAAATAAAAACCGTGATCTGCATCTGAATAAAGGTATTTAAAGACTGTCGACTGAGATGCAACTAATGGGACCCACTTTTGCTACGTGAGATTCATTAAGGTATTACAAATAATTGTGTTTAATTATATACGTTTGTTACATCATGTGGCAAGTAGTACTGATCATTCATTTGCCTATTTTGTCGGGTGTAATCGAGTTTTGAAGAAAAAAATATGTTAAGAAATTATGTCACTAAATGAAAAAATAACAGCAAGCAAATAAATATGACAGTACTAACGTGATTGTTTTTCTCATTGTTAACATTACGTTCCTTCGTTAGGATTGTGGTCATATATGATCTTGAGTTATAATTACAATGCAGTCATTTTCTCTAGAAATTGTGGGAACTTGGTTACACAGTATACTAAGCCTGCAGGCGTACACATCCCTATAATGAAGGCTGAAACGACGCAACGGCAAATCGGTATAGTTGTTCTAAGAACCATGGTCGCACAGCTAGGCTGACTCGCGCACATTGAACGACTGGCGGGCCACACACTGAAGAGCAGTTTGCTGTTAACGATCAGTATTTGTTTTGGTCACATGCAAAATGAATTCCCTCTGATTGGCTACGTTTGTTCAAACCTGTAAGTTGTAATCGTGAACCGTTGCAACTGCGCGACCATTGCGAATCATCTGGGCAGTTTCTCGGCCGGATTACGAATGCGTACAAAAGTCTCCTGAAATTTACAAATTATCCAAGTATTGCCAAACTGAATATGGAAGCTTAGCATGCCGTACGGATTGACCAACGGTTTACCGGCTCGCAACGGGTGTACCGGCCAGGTCCGGGTTAGCGAAGTAGCCGTCAGGTCAATGTGGGCCGATTACACCGATTAGCTTTTGATTGCGAAAGGAACTATAGTTTTGTCCAAGACGCTCAATGCGCCGCTTGATTTAAGGCGACCGGGCTATCGGTTGGATACGTACACCGGTAGCAACCTATGCAACAGTTCGCCCCTACAGTTTACAAGCAAATCACAGTTTTAATTCCAAGTTATATTCTCGTCTATTGTTTGTGGGAACCTTCGTTATGAAATATAAAGCCAGTTTGGAGATACCACATGCCACATAAATGTTCTATTGTTACACCGTGGGTAGAGCAGGCATTCAAGAATTGATATCCGATATTTAAAAAATAAAAAATAAAACAAATGTTCCCCCCCCCCACCCCGCCCTTTTTAATATCCTGTCGGTCTTACTCCATTTGACATTAGCTGCGTTAGTGTAATGTAACGTATCAACGGGACAATTTTCACTCAATTTTGCCCCATTTTGTCGATTAAATCTTCTGAAATGTTTTGTTTAGTAGGCACGTCCTTTCAATGTTATCTTTATTTAATAAAATTGAATAAAATACATAATTTGTGAAGGGTGGAGACGGAGGGTTAGTGAAACACCCATATTTTTCTTTTGAGAAACCACTAAAGTGACCCTGTTCATAAATTACTGTCCCATTGCCCAAGTTGGAAGTTTGTGCCACCTGTGTTCACCTTTCTCTCCTGATTGAGTCGTCTCCGCCGCAGCTGGTTGGTTTTAAAAGTATAGTTTACACTTCACATAATTACGGATATTCAAGGACTTTCAAATTAGAATTAGTCTTGAATATGCAATGTATGATGTGTTACGTTCACTGCACCTCATATAAATACCAGCCTTTACAAGAAAACAGTTTCTCACCTTAGCACCGATTTGGTTACCACACTGGCCAGCTTGAATGTGAACAATTTCTCGCATTTTGATAATTAAACGAATTTGCAATTAAGTTGGTCTCCGTTAGAAACAATGAAGGCACGTCTTATAACTCTAAGAGACTGATCGTGGTGTGATTTCACTGTGTAGATCTACAACATGTCACTTTGCAATACGTGGAGCATATCATGTGGTCTATTTACTTATTGACTAACGCTTAACTCTTATCTGATAATTTCTGCATACACCGCGCTTTTTATACACTGTTTAATAAATTACTTAGTTATTTGCCAATAGCAGAAGTGTAAACAATAGGTTAGCGTTTCGCTTTTTAAAAAAAAAACCGAATCCGATGTACTGTTATCAGTCATATACATTCTCACATAATGAACGTCTGAGCGTGCATTGCTACAGTCATGCTCTGACTTGGTGGCTGCATAAAGGGGATGACTTTGGACTCATCATATCAGCCGTTTTTATTGACATTCGTCGCCCGATCACGGAATTATCACATATACTGCAAATATTGAGAGTTATATCCTAACAAATGCACCTACCTTGTGTAATCACTCTGAATAAATAGCATACTGTTATGTACTAAAACACTTCAAAATGTCACACAAATAACCGATATAAATGCGTGGTTCGATCCGTTGTAAAGTTATACAAGTCATTTTTAAATGATGCACTTGAACTTTGTGATGATTAAGAGTCAGCATACAGAACTTATCAAATAATATACAATTCCAGGGCTATTGGCTATGTGGAGACTTGACGATGTGATATTATGTGAGAAATGGGGCTATGTGCATCATGACACGCGTCACTTCCTGTGTACGTATCGACTTGTGTGCGGAATCTGGTCCAATGTTATTTATCAATTTTCGAGCATAGGCTTATTTGTGGAGCCGTACAGATTTCCGAAAGCACGTAAAGGTAATCATGGGGAGGAGTTCAATATGGACAAAATGTATCCAATGTGCCTGACTAAATAGTTTTCCTTATGTTCGACATCCGTGTTTTATGCAATTAAAGGCCTTTTATTATTTTAAGAGCCTCATTATGACATTATGACGTAATCATCGCAATTTACCATAATATTTATCATTGTTGATTACGTCATAGGTACACAAAATAAATTTCTTTCGGTACCACTTAAAACAAGAATGAACATGTGCAATGAGGGCTTAAGTAAACTAAAGACCAGAAACCAACGAGGTTAGTGATTCCTGGCTTCATAATGAGAACTTTAAACATTATAACAAGATTTTCAAGTGTTGATCAGTATATTGACTGCCCTGTGTGGTCAGCACGGTTCTTGTACTAAGTTTGACCTACATACCAAATATCAACACCATTACTTTATTGTAGGAGTAGATGTTGACATGATTTTCAACATTTGACCTCAACTTGACATCAAGTGACCTTTGAACTTCACAAAAATGACATCGTTCTTCTACACGCTAAGGTAGCCTTTTACAAGGTTTTCAATATTTGACCTCAGTTGACTGCAGGTGACTTTTGACCTCAGGCAGCAATTGTGTTCAAGAACTCTTTGTTCTCAGTAAGATGGATCTATGTATCCCTAATGAAGTACAAACATTCAGTTATTTTGAATTATCGTGTTACAAAGCGTAACAAATATACAAACACACACACACCATGAGGGTAGTCAACACGACCTGTGACTGCTGCTGACGTTCCTCTTTTTAAAACCGATATGGAAATGTTTCTCGTCCTCTGCACTCCTTCCTCGACATAATAAAGAAATCTTTAAGTCTACCACGAAGTCGAGACCAGATCGTTGATTTCTTATTTTACTCGTTATATCGTACGGACATCCCCTTTAATGTGTGGTGTTGTAAAATAACTCATCAACGGAAGGCATTGTAAAGAGCATTAAAGGTGTGAGGGTAACATGTCAGCCAAAGTGATTATAGCGTGGTACGAATTAAATGTCGTGCTTACACTGTGAAATGAGCCTCGTGTATGTCTAGGGTCTCATCCACCTTCCCCAAACACAATAATTACACGGATAAGCTGGTCAGGTTCATGAACCCGTGCACACCATTTCCCTACTGAACGTACACATACACCCACCTAATAAAATGATGTCTTTAAAACCGACAAATTTACAATTTCATCAGTCTAAATTCTTCTCAGATCCAGTAGCTCTTATTTAAGTCTAGACTCATTTTTTGTTCGGTTTCATGAATTGACAATTTCCATGCAGTTCCTTTGAACAGTATATACCGCGGGAAGTGTGACTTTAAATGCAAGACCTTGGAAAAAGCGTTGAAAGTGAATCACTTTATGTTAATTCCCCGCTATACACATCACTTAGGTATATATGAATTTGCAGATCTAATTTGCTGCGAAAACAAGACAGCGCTTGTTTGGTTAGGCAAGGTCAGCCTCGATAAATGTTTGAATAGAACACAGTAAAATGGTATTCATCAGCAGACGCGTATGGCAAGCCATGGCTTGCCATAGAGACATGCTTCTAATCATAACGAGAAAGCCTGTCTGCTTTGTTGGCTCCAAATATAGCACGATATAGCTAGGAAAGTTGGTTTATTACGTAATCGACCTGCCACGGTCGTAAATCGACCTCAGGCTCTACAACTAGGCTGTATAGCTTCTAACCATTAGGCTCTTTGTGTTAACACTGTGTGTAAATATGTTCATATCTAGTGTAGTTAATCATACAGCGTTCACACAAAGACCCTCATACAAGAAAAATTATGTGGCAGGCGTTGCAGACTAATAGGTAAAGAGTTCATTTTACGTCTAAGGCAGGTCGATGACGTAAATCTCAAGAAACTTTTCCATGGAAGGGTGATATAGTTGGGGTCTGTACAGCAGACCTTTAAGGATCTCATATTTTACGGGAGGACTAATATTTTGTGTCGGACACATTCACCGCCCGTCCAGGCGCGTAGCCAAGGGGGGGGGGCGAAGGGGGCGGCCGCCCCCCCCCCCCCCTTGAGCATATTTTTTAATTTTTTTTTTAATGTTTGTATGATATCGCTAGTAATTTCAAAAGAGAAAATGCTAAGATGCAACTTACAAGGCCTGGGAAGTGCCATTTCCAGCGATCTGGGAGGCATTTTCAGCCAAAATTTTCTTGTACGCTTCGCGCCAATCATGGTGGCGCTACGCTTAGATAGTATGCAACGCCGTATCTACGGCTCTGAAAATTTTTCTACATTTTCGCCCCCCCTTGGCAAATTCCTGGCTACGCGCCTGCGCCCGTCCCATAACCAAGAGCTTTTCCCATGGGCATCGAATGAACTCTCCCTGATGCAGGGAGGGAGTGTCACATTTTTCTTCTCTCTGGGAGAGGTGGGGCATTCACATGGTCCCCTGACCAAAGCCTAGTAGTGTCTTATTGGTTCGTAAAGCTTCAGTACTCTGTAATATTACCGTTTAGTGCTATTTCGTAATAGGGGTGGGATAGGGATGAAACACTGGTAAAGGGAAACTCTTTAAATTACCATTTGGAACAAAAATGAGTGAAATAAAATCAGTAGGTAGTTCTGTAGGCGGTATTATTTCAACTTTGGTTGAGTGTAAAAAAAAACTTCTGATTTTCTGAACATGATTGTGAAACTTTTTATGCTTAAGACAAAAAGATTACGATAAAGTAAAATAAATCCATTAATAAAAGGGCACAAGATCATACACATGTGACCCCCAAGTACTTTTCTTCGTGAGCTCAGCTTGCATAGGTATGAATGTGTAAAAGATTGTGATGAAATATTTGCCTGTTACTGACTAAACGGATGTTGTTATCTAAGTAAGCAAAGTGAACGCAGATAAGGAGCCACCGTTTTACACTTACATCTGCTGACAGTATTTAACATGGTTTATCTTTCTTTTAAAGGGGAAAAAAGTCATCAACAACATTTGACATACAGACAATGTAGATTAATTTACTTGGTCATAACACCAAATCAATCAAATTGTTGTTTTTTTTTGTTTCCTGATTGCAATCGCAATGAATTGATTTGTGACCATCATGAAAAAACATGACTTAGTCCTGACGTGTGATATTTCAATCATAAGTATATTAACTAATGATTCAACCCCACTTCTTACTTTTCATTAAAATCACTTTCAGTATGAATGTGTTTCATAAAATAAACAGTGGTTTACTCTTAAACACTAAGTTGAGACATTGTTATCTTATGGGTAGACCCTTTTATTTAACAAACCAAGACTGAGCAAAATACAAACCAGTTGTGGTGCTTGAAGCTTAAAACTGTTCTCTTAAGGTTTTGTAATGATTACAATGAACATTTTGACAACATTTGACAAATAGGAGACAACACCTCTGAATCACTTTCATGATAATGTAAAGAAAACATTTCCAAGTCTGACAATAAATAGAAATAGTAGTAGTTGTGTGAGTTTTGTGTGAATTTTCTCTAAGCTGCCTCCTCCTCTTCTTCCTCCTCCTCTTCAAACTCTCCCTCCTCATCTGCTGTTGCATCCTGGTATTGTTGGTATTCAGACACCAAGTCATTCATGTTGCTCTCAGCTTCAGTGAACTCCATCTCGTCCATGCCTTCACCGGTGTACCAATGCAAGAAAGCCTTACGACGGAACATAGCAGTGAACTGCTCTGAGATACGCTTGAACAGCTCTTGAATAGCAGTGCTGTTACCGATGAAAGTGGACGCCATTTTGAGTCCACGTGGTGGGATGTCACAAACAGCGGTCTTGACATTGTTGGGGATCCATTCAACGAAGTAGCTGCTGTTCTTGTTCTGGACATTCAACATCTGCTCATCGACCTCCTTCATGGACATACGACCACGGAAGATGGCTGCGACGGTAAGGTAGCGACCATGACGAGGATCGCAGGCTGCCATCATGTTCTTACTGTCAAACATTTGCTGGGTCAACTCTGGTACGGATAAAGCCCGGTATTGTTGGCTACCACGACTGGTCAGAGGAGCAAACCCTGGCATGAAGAAGTGGAGACGGGGGAATGGTACCATGTTGACAGCAAGCTTTCTAAGATCAGCGTTCAACTGTCCAGGGAATCTCAGACAGGTAGTGACACCACTCATAGTAGCTGAGACAAGATGGTTGAGGTCACCATATGTTGGTGTGGTCAACTTCAGGGTACGGAAGCAGATGTCATAGAGAGCTTCATTGTCAATACAATAGGTCTCGTCTGTGTTTTCAACAAGTTGGTGAACAGACAGTGTGGCATTGTATGGCTCTACAACCGTGTCTGATACTTTAGGTGACGGTACAACACTGAAGGTGTTCATCATGCGATCTGGGTATTCTTCACGAATCTTGCTTACAAGGAGGGTACCCATACCTGACCCGGTGCCACCACCAAGAGAATGTGTCAACTGAAAACCTTGAAGACAATCACAGCCTTCAGCTTCTTTTCTCACTACATCAAGAACAGAGTCTATGAGCTCGGCACCCTCTGTGTAATGTCCCTTTGCCCAGTTGTTACCTGCTCCACTCTGTCCAAATACAAAGTTGTCTGGTCTGAAAATTTGACCAAATGGTCCAGACCTCACAGAGTCCATGGTACCTGGCTCCAGATCAACCAGGACAGCCCGAGGTACATACTTCCCTCCTGTGGCTTCATTGTAGTAGACGTTGATCCTCTCCAGTTGAAGATCAGAGTCACCGTGGTAGGTACCGGTAGGGTCGATGCCATGTTCATCAGAGATGACCTCCCAAAACTGTAAAGAATTGAAGGAAGTAAAGTAAGCTTTCTTCTAATTTGAGTTAGTCAAAGATTACGAGATGTCCAGTCCACATCTATGTTTACCTTTCATATTCCAGGACGTCTAAGATAATGATACTTATTCTACCCAAGTTGCTTCTGTCTTCAAGTCATGGTGTCAAGTATGCATTAAATATAAAAATGTTGCTGATTAACAGGGAAAAGAAGACTTTCTAGACTAATTTGAGTGACCTATTATAACTTACCCTCAACCCCCCCCCTCCTCCCGCCCCAATTTTTTGGTCACCTTTGGAGAACTTTTTCCACCCTACTTGTAACTAATTAATTATGTAAGTAGCACTAATGTTATTGTAGAACATGATGGCATGAGCATTTTTTCTACGAAAATGAAGTGAATTTCTTTATGGTACTAAATGCAGGTAAGAACATATGTGCTGCCCATTCATCATCACGTGTAAGAAAAAAATTAGAAATCAATTTTTGCTGGGAGACTAAAGGGAGATGAGGAATTTGCCTTAAATGCTGGGAAACTTTTCATAGGACTAGGGCAGTAAACAGGTCTGATCTTACTACACTAACACAATTCCATGGTTTGAGTTGCCATGACTTATCTGCCAAAATGACAGCTTTAAACAATAAACTTGTGATGGAGGGTATGAACTAGTGTAAGAAAATTATCTTCAAAAGATTTAATTAAATTATTTATACTATATGAATACTGTCATCAATAGAAAATCTGTAAACTTTAGTCACAACACCCTGTTTTAGCCTACCATTATATTTGCAGAGATAAATGACCATTCCAAATAAAATAAAGTAATGTGGACTAGGCTTATTCATAAATTGTATGCTTCATAGCCCATCCTAGGCTACACATATTACTAACAGTAATGAAAGTATGAAACCACAACAAGCACCCTCCTAAAATTTTGGAGTAAAACGGTTGGTTTCAATTGTTCGCCCTCAGGTCAAAGGGTAAACCAAATAATCCTGCTGTTATCCCATTCAAAAGCAAATAATTTCGAATTGCGCCTTGTGCATGCTCAATGAACATTTTGAAAAAGACTGCTGTTCCCAAGCATTGTTTACTCAACAGCTGGAGGTCAGATTTTCAGGCGGGAAGATACACGTGATTCAGAAATTCAAATTTTACCACAAGTTAATGAACCGTTAAGTTTGTTGTCTAGCCTAGATAAAAAAGTCTAGGACAATTCAAAATATATATCTATAGGGTTATAGAACTAATATTTTAAAGACTGACAAATACCTGGTGACCATTTCGGGTTCTTATATATTATTAAGTTACTTTTTTTTCAGACATTCGTAACCGAAAGGCTGTGTGAAAAGTGACGAAATGAATGTGTTTTCTCGCTTTGTTTACCCATTACTGATCTTTCTCGCAGTCAGATTTCAAATTTAACAGGCCTAGCATAGGTCCACCGTTACTCGGCTAACTAGTAACAGGTGGTTTGACTTTCGTAAGTTATCTGAGTGTATGTATTGTCCCGGGCTAACGTTAGTTAAATATGGGAGTTACAAATACAAGGTTTACGTTAAGCCTAGATCTGTTGTGATTTGAATTTCACCGTTTTCTTTTCACGTTTCATCTCTAACTCTTTCTGCTGTGAACCCTTTGATATACGGAATTTATCTATCATACGAGTTGCGATGATTGATAAATTTTACATTTCTTGTTCTACGCCTATATTATTCGTAACCACGTTGCTACTTTTAAATAAGAATGGCTTCGTTGAATGCATATTTGCAACAAGCTGGACTGGAGTGGTGCACTCTCTGCATTGGAAAATCGCTTTGTCAAAATTGAAACTCCATCAAAAAATTACTCCACCCCAGGGTGTTAAAATTATAAAAAAAACTATAACTTACCTTTGCACCAATTTGGTTACCGCATTGGCCGGCTTGCATATGAACGATTTCACGCATTTTGGTTGAATTTGGTCGTTTAAGGTTACAGAGATAAAATGATTGGCGAGAGCCTGTCGCTTTTCGACCTGACTTTGATGTGTTACAAACGTGAAGTGTAAGCTGAACGTACGTAGCTGTTACGTTTGTATGTTGTGTATATGTACCCACTCCGCATATAGATCGTACACTGTGAAAAACACCAGTAACCAGGTAATTGTTACCACAGAAACGCCCGAGCGCCGCCAATGGTTACGTGGAATGATGTTGGGAGAATTAATTTTGATCACTGTAAGTAAATAATAATACTAATAAATAAAGACCCAACTGGCAAAATAGGATCATCAGGAGACTTTTAGTAACTCAACTGTTTTGGACTTTTGTACAGCAATCATCAGGGAATGATAGAAACGTCAAATGGACGAACTATAAATTCACTGACAGGTATATTTTCAATATTTGTTTTTATAGATTCAATGTTTGTTACCAAATTCTCTGCTTAAATACCCATGAATAACTAAATGAGTGCATTCCACTAAGTGAAAATATAACATAATGAATGTGTTCTAACAGATCAGGGGTTGCTATGGCAACTGTCCTATTGTACAAACCTGTATATCTCTATTTATGTGTTTCATTACGTGTGTAGATTCGTTCATTCATGCCAAGTCTCCTTTTGATAAATAAAACTTTATCACTGGTAAAATCTTCAGTCATGAAATGAGCCTTTTTGGTTCATTTTTATTTCGTATGGAACTACAATACAATTCCAGCACCGCACGGGTCTGAAGGGTAGGCGTAAAACAGTAAAATACTATAAGATAGTACTCACTGACACTCACTGAATATCGCCATGTGATGAAACGTTTCCCGATTATTAAGAAACGTGAAAGCAGAGTTGGATCACGTTGTTATGCACAATATGTTTATTGTGTTAATTACCAAAGTGATTATCAAATGTAAACATCTGGATAGGAAAGACAATCATTGAACACTGTGTTGAAGTCTTGTTTAGCACGCACTCCGTACTATCTGATGAAGGAAATTTAAAAAAATCTCCTTAACTTACACCTAAGCTGTAATTTGAATAGCCGCGAAATGGTACACAGGGTTGTTGTCATTGACAACATAGACGCGAGATCGCTGAATGGGTTGCAGTTATCAATTCATTGAGAAAGAATATGATTCTCCACTATTGGCAAGTAAAAATAGGAAAGAAAGCGTTTTTTACTTTAAGTAGTCTTGCTGGTAATACTAGCTGTATGTTTCAGTAACTAAACCCAACTTATACCGACCTTAATAACCATCATACGAGACAAAAGAAGGCTGCCTCCGCTCTTTTTGCCCCATGCAGTTGCTTGTTTGCAGATATCATCATAATTTTAACACATAGGCTATATATATTAGTGTGTTTATAAATGACAATATTAATAGTGCGGGTGTTTTCTGGATTGAAGATTCGGCATTCAGAATAAGAATGCACCAACACACACTTTATACTTGGTTAACACTTGGAAAGGATTTTTCAAAACATTCCAAAAATATCCTGGTATGGAAATTTGAAAGTGCAGCTATCACATACACGGATGTTATACTTTGCTTGTCAGCAGATGCTAACGAAGCTTTGAGATCTTATCTGCGAAAAGAAAGCCTCACCCCCCCCCTCAAACAAATCCTAATTTACAGTATATAAATGTATAACGTGTCAGTATAGTACAATCTAAATAATTGAATATTCTTCAACATCAAAGGGGAATGGGAATTACCTCCTTAGATATGTCCCCGGGACGAAATAACACCTATGCACCCCCCCCCCCATCATCCCATAACAATGATGGTGGATGCACCCCTGATCAATGTAGCAAATAAGTATAGTGACAAAAGTTACCTTGAACGTTTTCTCGATTGTTGTCAAATTCACTCAATATAGAGCCTGAATAGTGTGGCGTCGCCAAGGGGTGGGGGAATGGGTGATAATTCCCCAATGTTTTGTGTTTTTCACACTCTTTCTGACGCTGAGTTTTGTGCATTTAACAACTGCTAAGGGAAAAATGAAGTATCTCAAAAGGATGCAGCTCCAAAGGGCTTCGCCCTGTGGACGCCTACAGAGCAAAAGATAATCTGCTTCCCCCCAACCTTCAATCAGGAACAACTATACACCTCTGTGATGCACAGTTATTTCAGAATGATAGCTAGCTAGATCAGTGGCGTAGGAAGGTACTATTGAGTGGGGGGGGGGGCTGAAGACTGATGGCCGGCCTGGGGGAGGGGTCTAAGGGGTGTCCCCCCTCTAGAATTTTTTTGCATTTCCAGGTGGCCTCAGATGCAATTTGGCGCAATATAGCACACTTCAACACCCACTCCATTTTGTAAATAATTCTGCATTTTCACCTGGCCTTAGATGCAATTTGTATGTATGTATGTATGTATGTATGTATGATCTTCCCGCAAGCAGGAACTCGCGAAAGAAGACATGGAGGCTTTTAGACTCGCAAGCTGACCGAAACCAATCTCTCGGCACACATTCATTTAACGTCCATGTCGGGAAGTTGTTTTTGAACAACACCCTTGCCAGACGACACACATTGCTGTCGGCGGGAATCGAACCGGTTGGTGCTCCAAATGAGATTTTTTCTGCCAAAATGTTTTCTGCTAAAATGACGAATGTTGTTATCATTTATTGAGAAATGAAAAAGGGGATTTCTGACTTGCGAAGCGGGGGGGGGGGCGGATGATACTTCCGCCCCCCATATTTTTCACTGGGGGGCTGGCGCCCCCCGGTTCCTACGCCCTTGAGCTAGATGTATTTAAATGCTGAACCCAGTAGAACTGATTTTAAATTTGAGGATCCTCTCGCCCTTCATCACGCGCTAGAAATGTAAACGGTGGCGCCATTTAAACATTGTCAGCATATTGTCATCGTAAACCACGTAACGCTTTATCAGGAAAATCGCATCCCTCACAAATGATTTTGACCTTTTTCTTCTAACATTGTACCAATTTCAGGCTGGATTTTACTCTTTTTTTAAACCCTCGGAGACAGATATACAATGCTGAAAGCTTGTAATTTGCAATACTGCCCACTTTACATGGCTGAGCTTTCCAGCTGTTGCACATAGAAATCGGCATATGCCGAATAAATAGTCTCACCAACCGGCAGTGTTATGCTTACATGCTGGTAGGGGCGCACATCAAGTCCACCCTATAGCACATGTCTACATTCAACCCTAGTCTCGATCCTGAAAACATATGCGAGCTGAAAGAAATATTAACCAGAAAGTCAAAAGACTTAGTGATTCCTTGCCCATATGATAATAAACTTTAGGTAGAAGATTTTCTAACGATCTGAAATGCTGAGCAGAAATGGCAAGTCTTGCAGAATTGAGTAATGCATATCTATGCAAAGAGGGTCGAAGGTCAAACAAACTTGACTTCTGTATAATTCTACTTATTCTGACTATAACCAACAATTGACCTTGAATGACCTTTGACCTCCATGAAAAACAATAGGGATTATCTGTTCATCAAAGGCTACCAACATACCAAGTTTAAAGTTGAAGAAACTTTTCTTCTTGAGATATTGTGTTCACAAGGTTTACAGCCTTTGACCTCTGGTGACCCCAAATAACCATTAACCACCATGAAAAACACTAGGGATCATCAGCACACCAAAGACTACCAACATACAAAGTTTAAGCAACTTTTACTTCTTGAGATATCGTGTTCACACGGTTTTCAGACTTTGACCTGTGGTGGCCTTTGACCAACATGAAAAACATGAAAAACCATGTTGGACCCCATCAGTTGGAGTTTCACAAGTTATTGCCCCCAAAAAACACATTTTGAGCCATAATTGACCTTTGGTGATCTTGGATTACATAATGGTTATTTAGTAAAACGTGCACCTACTTCATTCACAATATGTCCCAATATATCAGCCATGTCAGACTTCGTCACTGGAAGTTGTTGCAAAAATTAACTTAAGTGGGCATATTTTTGCCCATGAGCAACCTTGAATGACCTTGGATGGCGTTACGTTGGCACCTCATAACTTAAGAACCGGGTGTCCGATCGAAGTGGGAGTTAGTTTCGTCTATAGAGCACACAGAGCTCTATCATATATTAAAATATTGACAAACATTTTTTTCTTTGCCCTGTATCTCCTAAAATGAGCATATTTATATAAAAAAAAACATGTCAGACCCTGTCAATGGGAGTTGTTTTCAGCCTTTGACCTCTGGTGACCCCAAATGACCTTTGACCTCCATGAAAAATAACAGGGATCATCTAATCACTAAGAGTGACCAACATACTATGTTTCAAGCTCAAGTCAACTTTACTATTTGAGATATCGTGTTTACATGGTTTTCAGCTTTTGACCTCTGGTGACCTCAAATGACCTTTGGCTCCCATGAAAAACCATAGGGATTACCTGCTCACCAAGGGCTATCAACACACTAAGTTTAAAGTTCAAGCATCTTTTACTTCTTGAGATATCGTGTTTACAATTTTTTTAACTTTTGACCTCTGGTGACCCCAAATGACCTTTGACCTCCATGAAAAACAATAGATATTACTTGCTCACCAAGGGCTATCTACACACCAAGTTTAAAGTTCATGCATCTTTTACTTCTCGAGATATCATGTTTACATTGCTTTCCGCCTTTGACCTCTGGTGACCCTAAATGACCTTTGACCTCCATGAAAAAGAGTGGGATCATCTGCTATCCTAGGTCAATCAACAGTCTAATTTTCAAGTTGAAGCATCTTGTACTTCTTGAGATACCTTGTTTACAATTTTTCCGCCTATGACCTCTGGTGACCTCTCAAATGACCCTTGACCTCCATGAAAAAAGATAGAGACCATCTACTCACTAAGGGCTACCCACATACTAAGTTTGAAATTCCAAAAACTTTTACTTCTTGAGATATTGTGCTTACAAGGTTTTCAGACTTTGACCTATGTTGACCTTTGAACTCCATGAAAAACAATAGGATCATCTACTTACCAAGGGCTACCCACATACCAAGTTTGAAGTTCATCCAACTTTAACTTCTTGAGATACCGTGTTTACAAGCAAAGCGTCACACACACACGCCATCACCATCGCATAGATTTCTTTCGGGCTTCGGCAAGGAATCAAAAATTATTTGAGTCATTTGCATAGGTGAACTTTTTCATACCTGAAAGCTTGGTTTCCGCGTTTTTATATTTGCTCGCCTCTGGCATCAACCTCCGACCTTATATAACGTTAACTATTGCACCTGATGGCAGATCACACCAATCTCATTGTTATCCTAGATCAGGTCTCCTCTGTTGAATTTGAATCGTCTGAGTACATACCGCACCTACACGAATGTACTGAGTTCATTCCGTTTTACGTACTTTTCACGGAGGGAGTAGCGGCGCATCATAGGGGTGGGGAGGAGGATGTGAGTCATTATTGGCATATTGTGTGTAGTCCTGTTTAATAGCCTATGCCTCTTAATGCACCATTTCACGTCTACAATTTTGTTTTTCTAAAGGAGGACCCCAACCCGCCCCCACTACATGTGAGTGGGCTTCAAGGGCCCAACTCTTCCTTTTGAAATCCTCTATTTGCTCCTAAGGAGGGAATGATATTACAAGAACACCGGCAGTCCGACACGTTCTAGCATTAAGTTCTCTGCACTTAAGTGTCATTATAAGTTACTCAAAACATCACGAGAAATGAAGAAATTCAAAGATGATTTTTCTGTAACCAAAGAGTTTTACTTGCGATGTGACCAATATGCATCATTTGTTTTGTTTCTTGTTCCAAAGAAACTTGATTGCAATAATTATGTCTGATTGCACTGATTAATGTTTAAAAAAAACTTAAGTGAAAGATACAGTCATTATATCAAAGAGAGTTGTCTCGTACCGATCTAAGGGGCAATTTCCAAAACAAAAATATGTTTTTCAAGCTAACAAACTCCAGAATTTTTATCATGGTCAATTTTTTACTTCTAAAAAAATCTTGCAAAAGTGTAATATTTGCATCACCAAGCAAGGCAAAGCTAACAAATATTGATATTAAGATATTATTTATCTTTGACTTTTAATGTGATGTTAATCCAGTACAGATTATATCACACATAATTCCCTTGACAATCTTGTTTCTACCTCACCCGGAGTTGTGCATAATATGCAACAAGAAATTACCCTTACAAGGGTGTATAACTTAAAAACATTGAACACTTAAACAGCCTCATAGGTTACTTGTATACATTTTTAAGTTCAATACTTTTAAAGCGTGAAAAGCTACAGAAAAAAAATAGTTTTGCATGTTCTAAGCCTCCCAATTTTTCTGGACATTTTAAGGGTCATACGTATGCTAATGAAACAACGCAGATACAAAAAAAATTTGTCTCACTCTCTGTAAACACAACAGTATCAGAGCCTTCACATGTGTCAATATTAAGATCATTGGTAACCGTGCTACTTTCACCTGCAAAATTTGTTATACATTGAAATATGTGATGCATGGAATGGACCTCAAACCTGTCTCATAGGAACAGGTACTTTACTTGATTCAACTGGTGGAGCAAGGAAGAGCAATGTAACAGCATAAGACCTTTTTTTCTTGCAAATTATAAAAGATGTTAAGAAAACAATCAAAGTAGGACAGGTGTGACAAGGTAGGACAAGTTAATAACTTTTTTTTAAAACCACCATTTGTTATCGCAAGACTATTCTGAAACAAATCTGGATGAGAAGTGTAGTTATCTTTTGCTATTTGCTAACTTTCTGCAAAATTCTTGGTGAGTAATCTACTGTAACTGGCAAAAGATGTTATGAAGGATGAATTTGATTGTCACAGAAAATAGTGGGGCAGCAAACTGTGTATTAAGACCCAAATATAGGAAGTCTCAAAATTTCTTCCAAAAAATTAATTACCACATACTTTACATGCAAGTTTATTCTCTGGGTCGACTAAAGAAATGTTAATGCGTTATATCTGCAGAGATCACAGAAAAGGCAATTTTATGGCTATGGTCACAATGACATTGAGAGCTGTTCCTTGAGCAGGATCAGCAGCACTATTTATGTTGCTTCCTATACTTCTTCTTCCTCTTCCTCCTCGTCCTCTTCAAACTCTCCCTCCTCCTCTGCTGTTGCATCCTGGTATTGTTGGTATTCAGACACCAAGTCATTCATGTTGCTCTCAGCTTCAGTGAACTCCATCTCGTCCATGCCTTCACCGGTGTACCAATGCAAGAAAGCCTTACGACGGAACATAGCAGTGAACTGCTCTGAGATGCGCTTGAACAGCTCTTGAATGGCTGTGCTGTTACCGATGAAGGTTGATGACATTTTGAGCCCTCTTGGTGGGATGTCACAAACAGCGGTCTTGACATTGTTGGGGATCCATTCGACGAAGTAGCTGCTGTTCTTGTTCTGGACATTCAACATCTGCTCATCGACCTCCTTCATGGACATACGACCACGGAAGATGGCTGCGACGGTAAGGTAGCGACCATGACGAGGATCACAGGCTGCCATCATGTTCTTGGCGTCAAACATTTGTTGTGTCAGCTCTGGAACAGTGAGGGCCCGGTATTGTTGGCTACCACGACTGGTCAGAGGAGCAAACCCTGGCATGAAGAAGTGAAGACGGGGGAATGGTACCATGTTGACAGCAAGCTTTCTAAGATCAGCGTTCAACTGTCCAGGGAATCTCAGACAGGTGGTGACACCACTCATGGTAGCTGAGACAAGATGGTTGAGGTCACCATATGTTGGTGTGGTGAGTTTCAGGGTACGGAAGCAGATGTCATAGAGAGCTTCATTGTCAATACAAAAGCTTTCATCTGTGTTTTCAACAAGTTGGTGAACAGAAAGTGTGGCATTGTATGGCTCTACAACTGTGTCTGATACTTTAGGTGACGGTACAACACTGTATGTGTTCATGATACGGTCTGGGTATTCTTCACGAATCTTACTAATGAGGAGTGTACCCATACCTGACCCGGTGCCACCTCCAAGAGAATGTGTCAACTGGAAACCTTGAAGACAATCACAGCCTTCAGCTTCTTTTCTCACTACATCAAGAACAGAGTCAATGAGTTCAGCACCCTCTGTGTAATGTCCCTTTGCCCAGTTGTTACCTGCTCCACTCTGTCCAAATACAA
>KN889527.1:25836-39808 GCA_000934455.1 Apostichopus parvimensis | reverse complement strand
GTAGACAAGATCAGCGTAGGGGTGCCTGTCGGAGAATGCTTTGGTCTCTTAGGTTTGTAATATTTGAGAATCAGCATTGGCGTCCATCTTGAAGAATACAGTTTAGTGGTCTTGGTGGTGCAGAAGCTGGGCAAGGGAATGCGTGGCAAAGGGGCCACGGACGTTCCCAATAATTTTGCTAACGAAACAGGAAGAAAGAAATAGATGCAAGAAACACCATTAAATGTTGCCGGCTGTGCACCCAGCTAGTACCCCCACACCAGGGTTTGCTGCCCTTGATGATCCACTACACCCCCAGCCAATGGCATTGTTCACCTCCAACTCTCACCCCCCGCCCCCAACACCCTCCCCTCTTCCTGTGCATGTATTAAAATGGCAATATTGTTTCATGATTTTTAAAACAATTTCAACATCTCATACTGTCTGTTAGTTTCTTGACATTGCCCATTGGTAATAAATGTTTTACCCACCGTAAAAAAAAAATATTTTTACGATCTTACAGGTGTCAATGGTGCTGGAAAAACTACCACTTTCAAAATGTTGACCGGTGACGAGGCAATGACTACAGGTCATGCGTACATCGATGGGTATAATGTTAAGACCGAGACCAAACAGGTAACGAACGCATATTCACCTGTAACATCTTTGCAGTGAAGGCCATTAACCAAATAGAAATATAAATTACATAGATCAGTAACTACACAATTGAACAGGCAATAGAAGGTGAATTGTGTTATGGGAAGCATTGTGTTGGGCAAGGTAGAAGTGAGTAATAATTATATCTTAAAGGATTTGTTTGACATCCTGAACTTAATTGTGAAGCTTGTGAAAGACTTCTTTCTATTCACCCAGTCACCACCCCACCCACCCCTCCACACTGCCCTGTTATCTTCATTAGTATTTGATTTGACTAAGAAATTATATTGGGTACTATCTATGCCATTTAGACAACTTGTCAGTAAAAATTACACCCAACATCAAGCTCTTTATTCCAATACTCTACTGTAAATCAAACTCTCTATTTCAACACCCCACACCACTGCTAATCAAATTCTCTATTTCAACACCCTACACCACAGCTAATCAAACTCTATATATCAGTACCCCACACCACTGCTGTTCAAACTCTCTATTTCAGCACCCCACACCACTGCTGTTCAAACTCTCTATTTCAGCACCCTACACCACTGCTGTTCAAACTCTGTATTTCAACACCCTACACCAATGCTAATCAAATTTTCTATTTCAACACCCTACTCCACTGTTGTTCAAACCCTCTTTTTTGACACCCTACACCACTGCTGTTCAAAGTCTCTATTTCAACACCCTACACCACTGCAGTTCAAGCTCTGTATTTCAGCACCCCACAACACTGCTGTTCAAAGTCTCTATTTCAACACCCTACCCACTGCTGTTCAAACTCTCTTTTATTACACCCTACACCAATGCTTGACAACTCTACAGGCCCAGCAGAGAATGGGATACTGCCCTCAGTTTGATGCTCTGATTGATAAGATGACCGGTAGGGAGACGTTAACCATGTTTGCGAGATTGAGAGGCGTCCCAGAGAAGGACATACCAGACGAGGTGAACCAATTAATGAAAGCATTCATGTTTGAAGAACACGCTGACAAAGTAGCCGGTGCTTATAGGTATGTTACTCATTTTGGTTTTGATTTCTTCATTGTCACCCTCTTGCATTCGTACTCACCACATTATTCCTTGACAGGTATATATCTGTTAACAGATCATCAACAGACAAAGTTTGTGTTTGATTGAACTATAGGGTAGCATACGCCCATTAAAAGCCCCATTGACTTACACACTAAATCACAAAAGTAATGTGGTCTCTAAGTCTAGATAGAAGTTTTCACTAGCTAAACGCTACCCATCACCGGATAGCTGACAAGTTGGCCTTTCATGGCACCATCAATTTTTTGTATCTTGACCGTGTAGATTTTTTGCTATCCGAGCCGGAAGTTTTCGTCACTTGTAAACAAACCTCTTCACTCAGTGGTAAACAAATTTCCTACGCTGCTCCTGGGAGGCCTAAAGGGGTCTAAAATTGCCTCAATTGACCCAATTTTCTCACCACATGTACTTCCATTCATGCTCTTCAACATGAAGGCCACAAAAAACTAGATTATGATTGATAACAGGTCACAAAAGATGTTCTCCTGCTGCTTTTTGGCACTTTTCCTGAGGGAGAACAATCGAGCGGATTGATATAGACTCTAATAGGAGTATGCCACCATAGAATCAAACTACAGTATAAAATGTCTCCCGAAAGGTAGTGAGGGCGGTATTGAAGAACTTAGCATGCATAAACTCTGGATGTGTGGCTGATTAGTTCTCTATGGCTTCAGGTTTTGAGTAAAACGTTTTTATACTGCTGTGTTGGACGAATTTTACCGTAATAGTTATTATCGACTTCGCAATCCGCAGTACTACAGTTTTTAAGAGCTTCTGTGTCTTTTTCTCTTTCTCAATCACATCTTTAGTGGAGGTAACAGAAGAAAGCTGAGCACAGCTATCGCTCTTGTGGGTGAACCTCCCGTTGTCTTCCTAGATGAACCTACCACTGGTATGGATCCGGTAGCTCGCAGATCTTTATGGGATTCGCTTTCCGTGGTGCGGGAGAGCGGTAAATGTATCATCCTCACATCACACAGGTAGGTCACTGTTGAGGAATGAGATTATATATGCAAAGGTGGACCCTGCCTCTTGCCGTCTCAGAGTTGGCACCAGCCTTCATAGCAAATAGAACAAACTTCTTGATCTGACTTCTCTCCCATCACCCTACCCAAAATAAATTGATGTAAATTATTTAAAAGAACACAGTCATTTTGCTTTGAACAGAAGTCCGGCTCCTATTCCTGTATTTCTGGATACCAAATAACCTTGCTTGATTGAAGTTATCACGCCATAATGCCTCTGTCTATACACACATTATACACATTTTATTATGGTGACCTAGTTGGTAGATATATGCTAACAGTGCTATCGTTAAGTTGTAATTGTAATGGTGATGCTAAGGTATAATAGTGACCTTGTTTGTTTGATATGATTTGCAGCGTTCAGTCATGTACTTACAGAAACCATGCATATTCATCATTCAGTCATGCACTTACAAGAAAACATACATATTCAACGTTCAGTCTTTTACTTACAAGAAATCATGCATATTAATCATTCGGTCATGCACTTAAAAAAAACATACATATTCAACGTTCAGTCTTTTACTTACAAGAAACATGAATATTCATCGTTCAGTCATGCTACAAGAAACATGCATATTCATCGCTCAGTCATATCTTTACAAGATCATTAATCATTCAGTCTTGGACTTACAAGAAAACATGCATATTCATCGTTCAGTCATGTACTTACAAGAAAATGCATATTCATCATTCAGTAATGTTCTGACAAGAAAACATACATATCCAACGTTCAGTCTTGTACTTACAAGAAAACACTCATAATCACCGTTCAGTCATATACTTACAAGAAAACATGCATATTCATTGTTCAGTCTTGTACTTACAAGAAAACACGCATATTCATCATTCAGTCTTGGATTTAAAAGAAATCATGCATATTCATCATTCAGTCATCCACTTACAAAATTGTCAAACATTCTCCAAAGGTCCTCATTTTGCCAGCGTTTCCTTGCTTCCAATTAATATT
Source organism: Apostichopus parvimensis (assembly GCA_000934455.1). Taxonomy (NCBI): domain Eukaryota; kingdom Metazoa; phylum Echinodermata; class Holothuroidea; order Aspidochirotida; family Stichopodidae; genus Apostichopus; species Apostichopus parvimensis. The sequence continues at coordinate 36,121 of KN889527.1, read as the reverse complement.
AGTTTAGTTTATGTAGATGAAGATGTCAAGTAATTTTTGTTAATATTATTATTACAGCATGGAGGAATGTGAAGCCCTGTGTACCAGGTTGGCTATCATGGTCAACGGTCAGTTTAAATGCTTGGGCAGCACCCAACACCTCAAGACTAGATTTGGGGAGGGTTATACCATCTTAGCCAGGGTCTTTCCAGATAGCCCTTTGGAACCACTCAAAGAATTTATTCGAAACAATTTTCCTGGTAAGTTTATTTCATTGTTTCTTCAGATCATCAGTGACAATGTTCATCATCACTTAGTTCTTTATTTTGTTCAATTCTTCAACAATATTTGATACTTCCAAACTTTCGGCTTGTCTGAGGTGTTAAAATTCAATATTCAATATGTATTTAGTACGTATTCCACTTACATGCTGACAACTCAGGTCTGTAGAAAGTTATGTGAGGGACTCTCAGAACCTGTCATGAAGGTTGTAGGAGACTAGTTTCAATGTATTGACTTGCATCTTTTATGATTCAGTCTTGTAACACTGATGGTACAGCTAGTTGAGTCTGGGCCATAATTTCACTATGTTCATATGTATTTGCAATTAGAAATATGTAACAGATTTCTGTCTGCAAAAGTTAGCCTGATGAAATTAGCGAAACCTATCTTCTGGAAAATCTAATTTGGCTCTGTCAGGTCAAGATTTTGGTCAAGTTAGATAGACTTTAATTGTCTCACAGGAGTAAACATGGACAGATTTATCAAAAGGCTACAAAAGTGATGAAGTAGCATTGATCTTACTTGAGGTGATGAGAGCACCATATCGATGTTGTTAACAAACAAACTGTTGATAACGATGGTACTTGGTTGTGCTATTTGGTATTTGTAGATGTCTTTAGTTTGATTCATGTGTTGATCTCACTTTGACAATGAGCACATCCAGTAAAGAGTAATAAAAGTAGACTCACACAGGGGGCCTGGGTGGGAGATGAGGGAGGTTTGGGTGGGGGGGAGGGGCAGAGGGCGGTTTCAATTATTTCAAGGTCTAAACTCAATCCATGGCATCATTATAATCATATCACGTTATTCAAAACGAATGTCTCCATAATCTGTGAATTTTTGCCCGAATCTGAGTTTTTATGCCGTTTTTGTTTTCTCCAGGTGCTAAATTGAAAGATGAACATCAAAATATGGTGCATTACCATATCACTACGGAAGGCCTGACCTGGGGTAAGGTCTTCGGGGACATGGAACGCAACAAGACCGAACTGGCCATCGAGGACTACTCGGTCAGTCAGACCAGTCTGGAACAGGTCTTTCTCAACTTTGCTCGCAGACAGAGAGAGGACCCAAATGAATCGAAATAGACGCCACGTTTTCTCTTCTCAGGATAGGCAAATATTATATATATATCTCCTTTTCCCTTTTTAATACCAGAGATTGTCATATCTGTAATCTCTTGATGAGATCAATGTATTAAAAGCTTTTCACAATCATGCTCAAAATGCAAACAGTGTAACCATAATTAATTTGCATCGCTTTAAAGGAGAAATGGAATTTTCTTTTCCGTTTCGTTATTTTCTTCTTTAGGATATTATTTAAATACATCAAAATAATGTCATCTATCAGTCTTCTACTTCTTTAAAAATTTAAAAAAAAATAAAATTGAGGGACAAGGAAGGTTAGTTGATAAGTGAACCAGAAGAATAAGAACTGATAAATGAGGGTTTTTATGGTATTGTTTAATTTGCCAGTTTGGGTTCCTTTAGTTAAATCTTTCTAAGTAGTCAGTCCTTACAAAATCTTTTCAACAATGTTTCATGTTCTGTATGAAACATTCTCTCAAAGTTTGTGTATCAGTTAGTGGTTGTTTGCAAATCAAGTCTCAAAACTTACACAATACTATTCAGTGAATGGAAGTTTATATTTTGTAAAATGGAACTTGTTTTATGTTAAAGTTGACAAATGGATTGAATTTAATCTATATTTTCTGTTCTCCTGCATCATTCAGTTTCCTATTGGCTCATCCATACATTAACAAATCCAACTTGGTACAAGAAAACCTAAAGAAGATGCTTCATTATTTAAAGCCAAAGATCACAGCTCATATGTGTGTGTGCTGTCAGCACTCCTTAGCCCACTCTGTTGATATATTAACCCTTTACCGTTCTAACTAAATGGAAAGAAATTAATTCATTAACAAAATAACAACTCGAAAGTCAGATTTCCGTAAAGATGTAGGTTCGACACGATGGCAACCTGTTTAGCATACATTGAGAATATACTCACCCAGTTTATACCTAAAGAAAGGAAGTTAAAAACTTGAGCAAAATGTCTGTCTCTGTAAGTAAGACTGAGTCAGTGCCTACCTCAAATAATAATAATAATAATAAACAGTTCTTATATAGCGCAACTTACAATAAAGTCTCGCCGCGCAGTACAAAAGAAAGTGCAAGATATGTACACAATATACAATAAGAGTAAACATAACAATTATAACAATGAAAACAGGTGTGTCTTCAAAACAGTTTTGAACATCTCCACAGACACGACATTCTTTATGTTGAGTGGGAGTTTATTCCAAAGGAGGGTTGAGGAGTACTGGAAAGATCGCTCGCCATAAGATTTAGTGGACACTTTAAACCTCCAGGCCTTCTGATGTTTATGATTTTAAAATAGCAATTTGACAAGGAAAAATATTATTAAATGCACAACATTTGTAACATTTTTAGAGGAGGTATTGTATTCATTAGACTAAAATGGCATTGTCATGTAGATTTAAGGTTTTCTTGTTATTCATTGACTATTTTCATTATTATTTCTAGTTGCTATGGAAGTTAGTTTTTCTCTACTATAAATATCAAATATTTACGAACTTTATTTGCAAATAATCCAGAACTGTGTCAAAGCACACAAGTACAGTATTAAGGTTTGACTTAGCTTCTTATTCTTATTCTTATTAATACTAGAAATTAAGCAATTAGATATTTTATTACACATTCTTTCTATTAACAACATTAAATTTTTAATATATATTGTGAATTTCATAGAACACATGACTCAAACTTTTTAGTTGTCAAATTTATCAAAAGTTTTCATCGTCAAAATCATTTTTAGCTTCTTGTTGTCAAAATTGTTTTCATTGTCATGTATGATCACTCACTGACTTCGATTGTAGACATATTTTAATTAATCGATGTGAATATTCATGTGATGATTGACCTTATGACCTGCAGTCCTAACGTAAGATTATGACTACCTGGGTTGGATCAGCTTAGTCATGGTGTTTGTCTTTCATGGTTAATATTGAACTAAAGAATAGTTATAGGAAAGAGTGACCATAATCCAGCATCTTTATACTGCTATGAACCCACTGTCTTCCTTCTGCCAACTGCATATTTTCGATTAAAAAAGGTGGCTTAGGTTATTTCAGAATTCGCAAACGATGACTTATAAATTCAAAATATGCACGTATAACTAATATAATGATTTAAATTTTTTATTGTTCCTTTCATTGTGTTATTCAATTCATGAACTAATTCATTGCTATATTTTTTAGTCTGTAATTCAGAAGTCTTCTGCTGAAATACCAATTGTTACTGCTTTAAGTTTACAATTTTAGTTCAGAAGTATAATTTCACAATGGATGACAACATATCATGGTGGTTGTATTGATGGATGGGAAAGACAAGTCATATTGAGTACTTAGTAAACGAGATTTCATTTATGAGATGAAATATGATCATGAATGTAGATCCTCTATCAATTTTAATGGGTTGCTTTGTTTTTCATAATATAAATATTTAATCATTGAAATATAATTAATAAACAATATAAAAACTTCAAACCTTTTGTTGCTTATTTTTGTCACTTGAAAAATATTTTCAATAAATGTAATTATATTTGTATATCTTGGTTAGATGTTCTTACTCTTCATTTTGAATCCTAATAGCCACGAAAAATGACAAAATTCAACAAAATAAATTTATTCAGAGCCCCAACGGGAGGAGAGGGTGTTAGCAGTGATTTCTGTGTGAGCTAGGCACTTTCTACAACATTGAACAAAATTCTGAATCCTGCCTTAGTGACCTTTCCAACTTTTCATAACGTTTCATAATCATTGCTTTACTTAACGTAAAATAATTTAAATTTTCTAGTGATTAAACACTGGCCTACTATATTTTACATATTCAGGTGCAGATCCAGGGGTGTTGGGTTGTACATCTCCCCAACCCCCCCCCCACTTTCTAAGTCCCACACAAGAAACAGTAAAAGTAGTTGCTAGCACAACCTTGTATGTAGACTTAATTATAGGCCTAATTTATTGCTTAAATTTGCCTCAGAATGTATCATTTCACTTCTACAAACAATGAAACAATTATAAAACTATTTTCAGGGGAGAATCGCCAGCCCACTTTACATAGGGTGGGCCTTCTACTTAAAATCCTGTATCCATCTGTGGTTGTAATTAATTTAAATTAATGCGAGAAGAAATGTACTGAAAATCACTGGAACTTTTCAATCGATATTTGGAGAGATTTCGAATCGGTAATTTGTAGGCCATTTAGCCAAACTTTAAATCCCCTCCACAACCCCTTCCCCCAGGGCAAGATAGTAACCTCTATGATCTGACGTTACCGGGAGTCCAATCCTGTAATATTATAATATTTTCACTCTAACTCAGTTCTATCGATCGTGGCGGACTGGCCACAGGGGCAATGCCCGGTGGGCCAGTGGGCTGAGGAGCCTGGTACAAATTTACAGCCCATTTTCACAGTGATTAATAGAATACAGAAGGGCTGTGTAGAAATATATATTTTAACTGTGGGAATCAGTCATGTAAAGACTGTCCTGATCTCTGCTGCTACAAGGTGCTCCTCAAGTTGAACCTTTTCACCGATGCTTACAAGAGCATTGAGCTTGCTTACACGCTGCTGGTAACGCTACCTGTGTCACAAGTGGCATGTGAACGTTCTTTCTCTGCCTTGAAGAGACTCAAAAACCGTTTGAAGAAGTACAATGACACAAGAACATCTTGAGGCGTTCATGTTGATGTCTTTGGAAAAAAGGATCTTGGCCAAACTTGACACTAAAAATATCATTGATGGTGTGGCTGCCAGAAGCAGCGAACTGCGTAGGCTCCTACTCTCGTAGACATGACATGTGCTCGTGTTATTTAACATATATATTTTAGTGGATTTTATTTAGGTGTTTTTCAATATTTTCAAGCATGTTGTCACAAAACGCTTGAAAAACTAATTAAAATCCAGTAAGATCCCCCCTCCCCCCCCACCCCAACCCCTTCTCAATTCACCGCAGGGCTTTGCAGTTCGCCCATGGGGGTCCGCATGGACCCCGGTTGAGAAGGGGTGACGATGAATGTAACAAAGTAAACACTTTAAAGTTAAAAGATTGTCTAACCTCATTAGAAGAAATACTTGAATATGCTAATCAATTCGCACAAACCTCTCCACGACATCGCAAGTTTTGTTTTTAGTCAGTTGTTGGCCAGTTGCAATAGTATAACAATTGTTGTGTACTGGCGCCCTCTCTTACGAACACACTTTAAATATGCAATCGAATAATTGAATTGTAGTACAGCGGTACACATAGGAATTGAATACGTATATCACCATGATGCTTAAAATGATTCACAATTAAGTCAATCAGACATAACTTTTCCTCTGGACTATCAATTTAAGTGATATTATGCCCTAGTTATGCTTCACCTCTAAAGAATACCCCCAATTTTTGTTTTAATTTTATTTGCTTATTATAAAGTTCTCATTGACATGTTTAATGTCCGTGACTGTGATATAGTTCACTAGCTTCGACTGTATTCCGTTCTGAAATGTGCGAGAATCATCAACTTATCAAAATTCATATAGGAATCAATATGTTTGTAATGTGTTTGTTAGTCATTGGGCTATATAGGCTAACGAATTCATGATATTCGACCGATCCGTAAATATGGACCTTCCCAAACACCCATATCAGTATATCTTGGTCCCAAATGATTGTTTGACAGTAATCTATTCTCTTGGTCAAGTAAACACTGCCTTACTAGAGAATGTGGACCATAGTTAGTTGCCACCCCATGACGTCATGGTCATGACAGATCTTGTATGACAAATACTTACATTCCTATCACACGAATATCTGTATGTGATTTATCCTTGTCATATGATGTATTTGGGATGTTCGTCTAGGTGATCTCTGTAAGTTAAAATTTGATTAATATGCAACTTATCAGTAAGAATATTATTTCGACAGTTGATAGATAAAATGATATGAATATAATATAGAGAAAGAGCTCAACTGTTATGGTGGCATGTACTAAACGTAACTAACTCGATCCGCTGGTGCCAGAAACATTGGTAACATTTCGCCAAATTATAAAAATTGTTATCCCGACAATGAAAATTTGACCTAAAGATGTGGAGACTTTTCAAGTTTGTTCATCTTTCTTTCAAGATTTTCATGATCAGCCCCGTAATATTCCTCCGCCCCCCCCCCCCCCCGTCACTTCCCACTTACGCAGACACATTCAGAGAAGTCCTCTACAGAATGTCCATGGTCACTTGTCTTTGCGTTTCCAAGAATATTTTTCATCTGCCTCACGCTGGATGAAAGATACCCCGAATATTCACAGTAGCCAGGATATTTGTCAGTAGCAGCAAGCCTTACGGGAAATAACAACGGAATTGGATTATAACAATTCCATGGAAATAAATAACCCGTGATTTGGCGGAAAGCCAAGTTTTTTTCATTATCAGTAACGGTTGGTTAAAATTAGATACCTCATAGTGATTTCTATGAATGTCATTGGTCAGATACCTTGCCAACAGGGAGAGCCCCTTTTCTGATGAATGAAAACCGCAAATGAATAACGTATACATTACTAATACTTGGTTAGAGCATGGTTAGAGTAGCAGCTCCCTGGTTAGAGCAGGGAGCCATAGCTCCATGATTAGAGCAAGGAAGTTGTTATGGAACAACTCCCTGGTTAGAGCACTATATTGGCCGTGAGAAGGAATCGATAACTAGACTGTAGTGAATGAGAAAGAAGACTCAGTGGCTGTTGTTTGAAGAAAGAATAACAAAATATTATGTATACATTATCATTAAATTAAACGACACATGACGTGTTTAGAAGTATGTAGAATACTGAAGAGTTGCTTTGCTTTGGGTTTCATTATTCTTTGAATCACCCATATAATTTCTTAATTTTTCATCTCAAGTACTTCATCTTCAGTAAACAAAATTCAAACACGGAAATGAGATGAAGAGATTTTTTATATAAGTTAAAATTTGCTATTAAACTTGAGAAAGAACTCAAGCAAAGAGGCAAAGCTTTCATTTCTTACGAGCAGTTAAAAGACTCATTTAGTAATTGCACTATACTGTTCAGTTAATTACGATTCATCATGGTTTTTGTATGTACCTATCATTACTTGTAAAATGTTTTTGACCTTATTGTATTCAAATATGTTCGAATTGGCACAAGAATGTTACCAATAAAGATACCAAGCGTGGTAATAAAGAAAAAGAAAAAAAAAGAGGATTAATCAACAAGAAAAGTATAATAGTCAAAGTAAAGCTTTTGGAGAGCATTTGCCCAGATGACATCACACAACCCCCTACTGAGATCCAACTTCCTAGAGTAGTTGAATGTTGAGCCAGTTAACAAAAGGTCACACTCGATCAAACATATCTCAAGTTAGGGGCATGATATTGAGATACGGTTTTCAACTAGCAGTGTGGAATATATTTCTCTTCAATATAAGTTTCACAGTGTTTGTCACCAAACAACACTTTTAAAGGAGGCGACAATACGTTCTTGGCGCCCATCTCTAGTATATAGGTTTTACAGTATTTACGTAACGTCCCAAACTCATATAAGTATAACACATGAGTGCTTTCAGGGAGTATTTTTGGTCTTGAAAGCCGCATTTTTACGTTGATTTTCCCACAAACAAAGAAATATATACACTAAATAATGCAAAACCTTAACCATACGCGGTCCTTTGATGTGTAGAACAGACGTTCCCAGTTTATTTTCTACCCAGGGCAGGGCAGAATAAAAACTCCCACTATACCTATATATAGATCAGAACAACATGTAGCGTAGTCTGGTATAGGCTGCTCCATTCCTTGGTAGTCCATGCAAATACCAGATTATTGTGCAACTGCGGACCGGTCGGATATGGCCCACAAGCAAGCCTTATTGAGAACTCCTGCTGTATCGAGTGTCGACGTTATCCAATGACGTCATATTCGTCCAGTTTACAAACTGCCGATTTTAGTGATGAAAGTGTAAAGTGATTAAAGTATTAAAGTATATTGAGAGGTTATCAGTATATTGGCCGGAAATACTTTCATGCTCAGATGGAATTGCTGAAAGAGTTTTATATAGATTATCTTGTAATTAAAGAGGTTGGTATCCTGTAGAGTTATCAGAAAAAAGAAAGGAAAACAAAGTAACCTGACAGTTACATATATCTCTGACAGTAAACACAAAATGGTGAAAAAGTATAGAAATCTAAAAGCCTTTAAGATTACTTATAAAGTTTACAATTTTTTCCAGCTTCTTCTGTTCTTACTAGTACTGTTTTTGCGTCGTCAAGTTACCGCAGTAAGGAGTATATATGCAAATTTGTTCTTAAAGTTAGCTATGAAACTGAACAAGAAAAAAAATGCTGAGCCTGGTAGGTGTGAGAAAGCAAAAGATCACGGTCCACCTTAAACAGTAAAACACTTGGTAACAGGGACGGAACAAGGGATTTTAAAGTGAATGGGGGGGGGGGGTTGCTCTGGGGTTGCTGAAGCAGACTCCTATGTGGAAGGCCTGGGAGTCCATCCCCAGACGAAAATTAGAAGTGTTATGGGTGAAATTGTTCTCTCTGAGACATATTTAGACCATACATTATAGATATATAATTATGTTCATAAGAACGGTTGTGCATATACTAACTACTTTATTTGTCTTTGCAGGGGGACTGAGGTGGTACCCTGGATCCACACCTGGGTTACCTTAAATATCGACAGTGTTGCGGGTTATACAATTTAGAACGTAAAATACGGACGGAGTTACTTTGCCGAACGGGCCAGTCTGAGTAAGAGTCAGAATAACTTTATTATTCCTTAAGAGGCAACTAAAGTGCTCGCAAGTCAATAACACATAAAAGAATGAGAAGTCAAACTAAAAAGAAAGTAAACATGAAAAAGCAGCAGGCTGTACAGAAATGACAGGAAAGAAAATGTAATGTTTAAATTAATATTATGGATTTTAATAGCATGAGGAATGAAAGATGAGGATAGCAGAATATGGTAAAAGAATTAAGAAGGCTGCCTAATCCTACCACTGCACGGGATTACTTGTCTCATATAAGCTGGACATGGAAGGGGTGAATATATCAGTCCAAAGAGACTCTAGCCTTTACAAGGCAGTGGTATAAACACACATCACCCCCTTGAAGTTCGCTGTGACATCATGTGTGTTATAGGTCACTAATGTGAAATATCCATTTATTGGTCAAAATCTAGAAGGATGCCTTCTTATTTCAGAAAATACTCATTAGGTTAGGAATTAATAATTCTCATCGATATCTTCCCGTGTCATCGGAAGAAGTAACGTCGACGAGGAAACGTAGAAATATATGATTTGCGGTCTTTCAATTCTCCTGGTTTTGTAAGCAGTTATTTGCTTTCCTTTAGGATAACAACAAACATGTGTGTGTAAATTAAAAAGCATTGCTTGTTGACTGTCCCAATAACTATAATGATTTGTAACACAACTATAAACAGTCACTTTATTTATTAATCACTGACTGTTGACAGTGAAAGAAGTTCCAACGAGGACTTGGTTACAATGATAATTGTTAACACTAAAATATAATCTTTCCCATAATAGCAATCCTGTCTTCATCATGTTGCAACAACCGGGTTTCACCGCGATAAAAATAACTATCATTCTGAAGTATGCAATTTAGTTATAATGACGTCATCAATCATTCACAACAAAAAAACCGAGGTGTGTAAATTTTGCAGGTGCTCTTCGTCCAAAACATTGTGTAGTAGTATTTGACAACACAGCAACGCAGGTACAGTGCATTAGAAGTACAAGCCTATCCAGCATTACAATGGGAGGCGGTGCACAATTACAGTGAAATTTTGTTTACGTGCCCACATGGTCAAATACAATAGCGAAAGCAGTAGAAAGGGTCAACGATGCTTGCTGTACCAGCTAAGAGATATCCAAGCGAGATATCAAATCAGAAAAGAGGGAAAGAGTTGACCGAGA
>KN889527.1:0-20627 GCA_000934455.1 Apostichopus parvimensis | reverse complement strand
ATCAATGCAAAAGATGTATGAATGGCACAAATGTAGGAATTGAAAAGTTTATCATTTCTTTGTCTGATCTAATTATGATGACATTATTAAAAACAGCAAAATGTTTACAAAATGTCTTTATGACCAAAATCCTGTCACTTAAGGGAAGGAATTTTGCTCAAACTATTGGGAGAAAACTGAACATGATGACAAAAGGTTAGAAATGTTGCTAAGTTTGGTCTCTAAATTTCAGGAATTATTCAATGCAAAAGATGTATGAATGGCACAAATGTAGGAATTGAAAAGTTTATCATTTCTTTGTCTGATCTAATTATGATGACGTAAATAAAAAAATGTCTTTTAAAGCCGAATTCCTGTCAGTTAAGGGAAGGAATTTTTCTCAAACTATTGGGAGAAAACACTACATCCAACATGGGACATGGACAGACATAATCAATTCATCATTTTATTTTGTGAGCATTTTTACCTTGTCATTGAAAACTGTATAAACCTGTGGTTACCTCATGGCTGGCTACACATACTGGATTGCTTTAAGATTTCCAGTTTGTGGCTTGAAGCCTTCCTTCTGTGGTTTCTAGTTGTCAGCATGTTCTGTATCTGATATGAAAGGAGTACTGAAAATTCCATAGGAAATTAGGTGATTCATTGTGGTTCTTTGTACTTAAACCATCAGAGGTAAGGCTTTCAATGCTGATAGCAAGACATTAGTTGTATAGCTATCCAATTCCTGCTTATTCTCATTTCATTGTAAATCTAACACTAGTATTAGTAACAGTAGTAGTGAGTATGCAGTAATTCTCTATGTTTTTGACATCCTGTTTATGTTAATACCTTTCCTAGGATTAATTTATAAGGGCATCCATGCCCCTTGGGCACATGTATACCTCTTTGAATGGTGTACAGAAGTTTAAACCTATTAGGGGAAAGACTTTTCTGGTTTTGCTATGAAATTCTATGCAATATGGACACATTGCTATACACAGTATTCAGTTTTTGTGTCAAACCAATTGCAAAACAAAAACAATGTTCTAATGTAAGTGTTATTTGAAGGATGTGCAATACTATGTAGTATGTACAGTCGTCGTACCACAATCAATTGTTTTGTGTCTCATGCAGTGCTATATTGTCACTTTCTGGTCCACTGAAGCATATATATAGTAAGAAATTTTCCAGGCCCACTGAAGCATAAATCAAGCTAGAAATTTTCAACTGGCATACACTTCCTCCTTACCACTTGATAGCCTCTAGGGCTTGTTAAATGGCACCAGCAAATTTTCTTATCAAGACCGTTTCGATTTTGAGCTAGAACAGGAGCAAGTTTAGCATACTGAACCCCAATCCTTCTGTCTGTTTGCCTTGATTACTTGGAGTAAATATCCACATTTAACCGTAACAATTTCTAAAATGCTTAGTACCCACCTTCAATCCTCCTTATTTTATCCTGTCTGTACCTTAATCTATGTTCTGTCACATAAAGGCAGTGAAACTAAATGATGCCAAAAACAAGTGCTCACAGAAATAGGTCATTTTTTTCCCTTTTTTTATTACTGGGTTAACCTTTTGCAGTGGTTATAGCAATTGATCTTTTTCAAGTGGATATGTATGTGTGACATTTACTCTTTGGAGTGGATGTACAGTACATTACTGTAGTAATAATGGTATTGTACCTATAGTACAGTACTTGTGAATAACATGTATAACCTTAATGACCAGAATGCATAGCTCTGTAAACTGACTGTATAAACTTGATCACTAAATGTACAGGTTCAAGGCTACAAGCTTTCATTCAGTTGATTCTTTGGTGGGTGAGAAATCTCACACATCTTTTATTAGCTTAACTATGTGAATTGCCTTTCTTTCCTTGCTATTCTGTGAACAGATTGTCTTTCCCATATATGGATGTATGCTAGGTACAGTATCTGTGCACCAACCGCTTGCATTACAATGTTGGGGTAATAATCAATAGTGATGTTTGAGTCGTGTACAATGAGAGTTTAGTATGTTTAAGTCAGTTAGTTGTTGGTTGATTAAGTCTGGAGCATTCTGAATCTTTTGCTGTTGCTATGTTGAAGAGACGACGATGAGTCATCAAATTGGTCAAATTGAATTCAATAGTCTGAACAACTACATACCTACAGTACATACAATATAAAGTAAGGATTTTTATCTAGAAGCATACATACTTAGCATATTAACAGGGAAAATGTGTCGAGTTTCCAGAATTGTCCATATATGTGAAGAGGTGATGAGGTTAATGCTAACAACATTGTACATTCTACCCTATTTATAATGTGTATTTTTTTATTTTTAAATTTTTTTTTTATTTTTTTGTTGTCGGTATTTTGTATCATTCATTGTATCAATGTTCTTTGTATTTTGTATCATTCATTGTATTGCCCACCGCAGATATGTAATTTCCTTCTGGGATTCAATAAAGTTGACTTACAGTACTTACTTTATACCTACTGTACATAGTGTGCAGTGTAAGGGGCAGTATCTCCAGGAAATTTTGAGAGACTATTAAAGGCCCTTGCTATAGCTTGGCTGATACAATGCAGTGTCTAGATGTAAAAGCATAATTATTCTGGTTTTGTATTTGTTCTGTTAATGTATTTGGAGAATGTGGGTGGGTTGTAAAAGGCTAGAACCCAAAGGAAATATTTGGTTCTGAAATGTTATTTTTCAATGTGTACAGTGAATATTTGAAAGAAGATGACAGAGGGGGAGATGAGATGAAAAGAACAGTGTCATTCCCCTTAAGGGAACAAGTTTCCCAAGGTTATATTTTAGAGTCTACTGTACCTGTATATCAATTGGCTATTAAGCATTGTAATTGTTGGAAATTCCCAAACTGTAAGATGGAGTGACTATATATAGTAGAAAAAATACAGGTTTTAGGGCTTAAAGATACTGGTGTTTTCAAAGGTTGACAACTCTGTACTACATGTGAAAGTGTCATTCTACAGATCTTTGAAACAGTGTACACAAAGTTTTGCCGACTAAAGCTTGCCTTTATTTCCATTTCCTCATTTATAGTGCTTCCTATCGTATATCTGTTATTGACAGTCTCATTTCTACATACAGTGATAGGACCAATTGTACTGTTTGGATTTCAAGCATAGTTTTGCTCTCATTTCCTACTTAGACGTTTCATGCTAAAGCTCAATTATGCTCAACTGTTGGAACAAACATCAAGACACCACGTGTCCAATATCTACTAATTTTAATACTGACATTAGACATATATTCCTCCTTTTTGTAGGTTAAACTAATTTACTTCTGTTAGGAGGTGAGAGAAAAGAGTTAGTAAGTTGTACAGTATGAGTGTGGAGTTATGGTGTTAGACCGTCTTCTGGTATATTAGTGAGTGAATTTTGTCAAACTTGTCAAAACTCCATTTTTCATGATAGAAGGAGAATAACAGAAAAAGAGCTGCCTCTTGCAATGATCAAATACAAGGTAGTCACCCATCAGTTTCATTTTTTCCCCCCATGTGCGGATATTTTTGACTGACCAGTATAATTCACATTTAACTGCCTACAACTGCCTTTCGTTTTAAAATCAAACTTTTGTGTATGACGTACGTACCCAATATTTTAAATATCTACAAAGTTTTTGTGAGAGTTAAAAAACCTCATCTCAGATGTCGTAATTAGCTTGGGTTTCAGTAAAGGTACACTTACAAGTTTACAATTATAATCAATATAAAATATGAAATTGTATACTTATCAGGGTCATCAAAGGGTGCCTCCAAATTAAATCTGGATGAAAATAACTTTTTGCAGGATTTTTGATGGAATTTTGGTGGAATTAAGTGTAAGATTATGGTTTTGAAAAGATTAATTGTTTCCTTAAATGGTTGATTATGATACCACTAGAATAGGAAGAATTCTACATAAAAGACAGTATCATTAACATATGCCTACTGTACTTCATCGTGTATGCAAATTGTCTACAATCTGTTTTTGATATTCAATCACTCTTCAAGGCAGACATAGAGTTGTCTTTTTGCTGGTAACATTTATATCTCAGAGATTGTAATACTCTGCCTGCCAATATTATAACCCTGAGCTGGACATTGTGATATCAAGATTTGTAGAGGTTGAAATATTTTTGTTGTTGTCCTTGATGTAAGTTTAAATAATAGTCAACACTCTCTATTGAAGACTCAGCATAGACTTGTATACTGTATTTATTGTGGGTGTGCCAGGTAGGGTCCTAGTAAACTTTGATCTTCCAAATTCAGAAAGTCATTGTTGTGGAGTCCACTGAAGTATATAGCTTACAATGGATACTACGAGAAAGAGAGGACTTAATTATTACCAAACCATTGTCAATCAGAACTTTGGGTTTATTCCCTGTGGTCTGTTTGCTTTAACTTCATTAATCATTGGAGAAGTGCAAGGTACAATTAAAGATAGAAAGATATATGTAGGAAGCTTCCACGGCAAGCCACAACCCATCCTTGCCTGGTTCTTTAAATATTTGCTTAGATTCTATTATTAGTAGACTTTGGTGATAACTGATAATGACATCACCCGATCTTGCGTTGCCTAATAGCGCCGGTAGTTAGTATCGGTAGGTGCAGGCAGTAATTTTCCACACATATTAGTTATTAATCATTCATTGTGTTGAAACCCTAGATACAAAGGGTCTGTGCAATGCAGTTTTAATTAATTTTTTTTTTTTTAATTAAATAAGTTTTAATTTCTAAGTCCATTCAAATTGAGTAAGGGTCCAACTTCCCTGCTTAAAATGATGCAACCATTTTGCATATCCAGAAACTCTGAATATGAGAAAATTTGATAAATGTCTCCCCTCTGGCCTTGGATTTAACACAAAGACCACAAAATGGAACCCATATTTCCCTGGCAAAGCCCTGCAGGACACTGAGGATACCCCCCCCCCCACCTTATACCCAACGGCTACAAACTTATGAATTCTTACCCTGGTTAAAGCCCGACCGTATGCAGAAGATCACTTTGGATGCCAAATAATTTTGGTGACAAGAAGTCCATTTTACTTAGCTTTATTCATTCAGGATGTTATACTGTTTTAACATGTCGTCTGAGGGGTACACAACACTTAAATTGGTGATGTATCATGTTAATCGGTGATGTATCACGTTAATCGGTGATGTATCACTTAATCATGAAGAGATTTAGACTTTGTAACCCTCGTTACCAGCTGTTTGAAGAGTCTGCTCTCTTGTTACCCGTGATTGGTCAGGGTACACATGACTTAATCTCGGCCAAACAAATTCCTAACAGGGAGTCCGATCCCATTTAATCCCTTGTGCACATAGATACTGTGAGTTTAGTAAACACATGATGGAATCCAACATAGTAAACCTTAACGATGGCAAAGGGCCTAAACAAATGAAATAGAAAAAAAGAATCATTAACATGGGGGGAAGGGGTCTAGAAGATGTTACCGTGCTGCGGTAATTGTACAAAAGATTGTACCAAAACTAGCATTGATTGATGGTATCTTTGGTTAATATTAAACCAGGCACACAACCATTAAGCACCCTTGTACATAATGAACCACACATTTACCAAGCCTGACATGACTGTGATACAGCCTGCTTTGTACAGTGCTGTACCAACATGAACAGATGAACAAGTATGGTACGCAAACATGAAGTAAAGAAAGTCAAGGCAAAATGTTTGACCTGATATTTCACGGTCCATTCACATAAAATGTGAACTTCGTGCTGCGAATAATTCTGTAAAAACTTTTCGGTTCCTGTTTATACCTTTTCTGCGCTCTTCGCTCACCTGTCTCGATCACAACACACAGCTGAAAACAGTCAAAGAAGCGTGGTTCCTAGGGATGAAATTTGTCACCAGAATCAGGGTTCTTTACTTTGTGGGATGGTGGAGAGGAAGGGAAGAGGTGATGGCCGTTGAACCTGAGAAGGGTGAATGGGGGGCACCCTGATAAAATGGTACCAGTTAATACGGCTAGGTAGATGGAATAATAGGGAAGTAGAAGGAGTGGAGACATTTCGGGGACTTTTAAAATCCAATACGTAGGGAATGTTAGTGTATGTACTGTGAATATGACATTAATATTCTTGGTTCATACTCACAAGTTTTATACCACAATGCCTTCAGTTTTGTCATGGAAATTGTAATTAAACCCACTGGAGGGATAGTTTTTGTACATAACCAATGCAGGGAATGATATATCCAGAATCGCATTGCATAATTCTATGCAAAGTGGACATATTGCGCTACAAGTCCAAAGATGTAAACATAACAGTTTTTATGCAAGAACCATAGTATATTATTAGAGATGAAATTCAGAGAAATTCAAAAGCGCTGAACAAGATTTGAATACTGAAATGATCCCTGCATGTCCCATTCAATGTTTAACTGGTAAGCAAGGAAGGAAGTTAATTCTCCACAGGGGCAGAGCAGACTACGACATATTACTATCACAAAATTTGGCAAAACATAAGAATGTCTGTTAAACCAAAAGAAAATAAAAGAAAGATAGAAAACAAGAAGAAGCTAAAACAAGGGTTAGAATCAAAAAAAAAATTTGCAAAAAAAAGTTGAGAGGATAAACTCTGTCTAAATATAATTTTTATTACACAGGCTCTCTAGTGGATAAGCAGTTTGCTAACTGTTTTATTTTACTTTGATGTAAATATAATTTTGATATTGTCAACGCAGGATTGCGGACTGTTAAGTAAATGTTGAGTGTGAAATGTAGACGAGAAAGTTATTTCCTGGAAACACCCTTGTACACTTGTACAGTGTCTGATATGATGTTTGTACACATCTATAATTAGTGCTCAACCGATTTTAGATAAATATACTGTAATGTCATTCCAAAATCCAAACGAATCCCTTTATCAGTACTGTGCACATTCTGCACTTAACTTTGCCTTTCAATCTCGATATATAATGTGTGTGAAAACACTTCTGGAGTATTAAGATTCTCTAAAACTATGACTGCATCCTTCAACGTCAATAAGGAAATCCTTCATATCTGTTAGCTTATAGCAAATGGGAAATAATTGTCTTTTTGATTCCAGGGAAGCTTTGATCTAGTCCTCGTGGTTTGCAGAGTGAAAGAACATTCGCTAGCTGACTGTTGCTCTACTGTAGGTTAGGAAACCAATCAAATGGGAATTCAAAATCAAACCTTGAAGGTTTGAATTCCCAGGTATAAGATGTTGAGAAAGTCTACAAATCTTCCTGTCTGTAAATTGGGTCAAAACTTGTTTTTGTGTTCTGCAAGGTTTTGGCTGGAAGTTGGAAATTTATTTGGGTTCCATTTTGTCAGGCAGTTAATTGCTGTTAGCCAAACTCTGCTTGAGTAATTATAAAAGTTGAATCGTTCATACTTCATAGTTGGGATGTACAGTATATTGAGACTGAAAAACGTGCATGCAAAGCAGAGTCTCAATTGAGGTTGCTATAGATACGTTTGCTGTGAATTTAATGGAAAATACTACAATCATTTTCTATGAATTTATTAATTTTTCATCTCCCTTATATCTTCCACTCAAGTAATCATGATACCCCTATCAACCTAACCTATCAAAATTGGGTAACTTTAAAGTGTTAGAAATGCACCCCCACTGACCCAATTCTAATGAGCCTATCCTATACTCCTTAAACCCTATATATACCCTATTCTGAGCATTAAATTGAATGAATGCAAATTTAAACCTGACAAATGTGGGCACTCTTTGAAGGTGGTTCCGTTCAGACATTTTGAAAAATATAGCTTTCTCAACCCTTAGCCCTTAGCCCTGAGAGTGGGTGTAAATGTTTTGCACAATTGAATGTCAATTTCATTGTTTCTAAAAATGTTTTCATTCTTCTACCAACTATTCGTGAACAATCCGGTTTCCATCTAGAAGTCAATTCTTTGAGTCATTGACAAAGTAATACAGTAACCAGTGTATGAGTATCAGGTGACTATCAATACTTTAACAATATGCTTTTTATAGTATGCTACTGTTATTACTATTGTTATAGTGGGGTGTCATAGTACTTTTCTTCAGATCATTTACAATACATTCATTTGAATAATTCCTTGGTCAGGTTCATTACTTGGAAGGTCACAAAGTATTGATTTGATTCCCTCAACAAATTTTAAACCCTGACAAAAATATATAATTATCGAGAATTTGTGCGATATTAATTTATCAAGTACGCATCAATTGATTCTAAAGTTTGTGGTCATCTCAGTCGAATCTGAAGGAAAGACCAGGAAGAATTTAATAGATTCATTATCAACAGTATTACTTAGAGACAGACAGAGATATTACCATGATAGACCTACTGTACGTACAGACCTGTGTTATATATTGATGTTATCTCAGGCTTCTAAGGCCCCATTATCTATGCATTCCATTATAAAAACAAACTTACCTATCCCCAACTCTACTACCATTTGCGGTTACTAAATTGTGTAGTAAATAATGACACAGTTGTGACGATACATGTACCTTTTCCCCAAAATTGTTTGGCCCATTCACAGAGATCGGATGAATGACCCAATTCAAAACCAAAACACAGTGTCCGTTCTTTGTTATGGTTTTGGAACTTTTGGTAGAGATGTAAACATCAATGAGACACATGTCCTGAACAATATATCCTCTACTTTTAATGTTCATTACAGTAAACACAGACCATAAAGACTGGGGCAGGGCTGCAGGGGAGGGGATGGGGCAGGGCTATATGGGGAGAGGATGTGATGTGGGGGGAGGGGGGAAAGTGATTAGTCGTATGAGTGGTAATGCGTAATTCTATGTACACACCAATTCCTAAAACCTCTACAGTAGATTTTAGACACTCGCAGTAAATATGTACTTCAGTGGTATATAGAGGTAGAGATTAGCCCCAGGTTTAGTTTCCAAAACAAAATACTCACAACTCAAGGTTTCTTTGAAATCACTTGTTTGGTTTTTCCTAAAATTGTGGACCTTGCATTTCATTCTGCATTTGACTTTGTTTGTATAAGTAGAGTGTTTCCTTTGTTCTAAAAATATCCTTTTCTACACCTCGGTGATCAGAAGACAAAAGTATGACCTTGACCGAAAAATTAGTTACGCAACTTACTTATTACTCAGGGATTCTTTAAGAAATCAATTTCAATGTCTATTGTCTTTTCCTGTACAATAGATGTCACACCATCTTTGATATAGAGAAGAATCAAACCACAAAATTACTGCACGTATCACCCTCATTTTTACTGTGCCCATTTTACCTTAAAATATATAAGGAAAAGGAATGGCTGTTTTTGATGTCTTGCAGTAAATTTGACTTCGTTATTTTGTGTTTAAGTCTCACACAAGCATCTAGTAGTAGAATTTTCTGCAGTTCTACAGTCATTTTTTTTGCCATGAACAGTGCTGAATTTGAACAGCGTTGTTTTATGTGTAAAAGTTGTATTAAGGAATTCAATATGGGCTCCACCAAATATGCCCTTAAAGAGCAAAAGTGGACTGTAATATATAGTCAAATTTTTGAAAATTATGAAAGTTTGCACATTGACAATTCACCAAAACCTTAAACCTGACATGATTGCAGTGAATTGCAATTAAATTACCCTAGAATTATAGTTGTTAAGCCTTGATAATAGAATTAAAGTTGTTAAGCCTTGATAATAGAATTAAAGTTGTTAAGCCTTGATAATAGAAATATAGTTATTAAGCCTTGTAATACAAGTTGTTAAGCCTTGATAATTGTAGATTTGGGAGGAAGACAAAGTCGGTACTGACCCTGAAGTACGTCATGGGGGCGGGGGGGGGGGGGTGCAGTACTAAAATGTTACCAACTTGTATTACAAGCTACTGTATGTTGAGTTGAGTTCATATACGTAGAATGGAGACGGGTCAGTATGCCATCATTGGTGAATACCCAAACCATAAGTTTTGGGGGCTTTTAACTGGTTTGCACTTTGACCTCAGATGACTGTTGACATCCAGAGAAAACTGAAAGAAAAGTGAAGTGGGGATTCATATTATCAGGATTTGTAATATATTCTGAACAGCCGTTCTTGTGATAAGTTTCATGCACATTTACACACGTGTATACGTACGTACGTACGTACATACATACATACACACATACATACATGCAACCGCATGCATATGCACGAACAAACGCACAATTGCACACACAAAAACATACATACACACATGCGTATACGAACAAGTTACCATCTGAAATACGAAGCCTTACCTCTATCAGCACTTTCAAATCAGCGTTAAAGACGCTTTATTTCAAACAAACCTATGGTTAAGTGTATTCAATTGTATATTTGTATTTGTTTATGTTTTGTTAAGCGCATTGAACCCTGGGATTTTGCACTATGCACCGGTGTAATAATAATAATAATATATGTACATACAATGTATGCATATACTGATGTATACAGTATGTTAATTACATATATTAGACATGTTTGAATGCAAAAGGTTCTCTTCATACAGCAAGTATTAAACCAGAAATCAAATGGCTGGGTGTTTGTATGCGTGTATGTATGTATTAGTATGTGTGTGTACAGTATGTATGTATGTATTTTAGAACCTCCTGCAAGCAGGAACTCGCGAAGAAGCCTCATTGGCTTAAATCAAAGCCGCAAGCTGACCGAAGTCAGTCTCTTAGTCTTACATGAATATTTAACGTCCATGATCATGAGTTGTCAATTGTCAACAACTCTGTAACTGGACGCCATACATAATTCTTGGAGTGACTCTGACTCGAACTGTTTTGTGAAGTACAAATCTGTGCAAAGAAGAAATGTGAGGAGATTCATTTCACACTTTTGTTTTTACCTCAGCATGGCAGCTGAAATTTATATGTATTTTGCTATTTGTATTAAACCTGTAACAGACCTCAAAATAGATTTTGAAACCCTGCAGTGATATCTCCAGTATTTAGTTTATGCTCACTGATAAATTATTATCGATTGAAAAGAAAGTGCTATTGTTGCCACCCTGAGGGCAAGTGTAAATTACAAATGTGGAAAATCAATTACCAACAGTTGCTGTCGCTGATGCTCCGCAACAAACAGAAAATCAACACAAACCTGTAGAATTTGGTACATACCAACTTTGGTATGGTTATATTGGTTCATTCATGGTTTGATGTAAACCTTAGTTTTGCCTAAAGAAAGCGAGAAAATACAAATAACTTATATAATTTATATAAAGTTCAACCATGACCATGTACTGCTATGAGTATCATTAAATTCATAAAAGTTTGAAACAACAGACGAGAGGGAGGGGGGGGGGTCGGAGATGAAGGAAGGGGAGGGAGACGAGTTATTAGAATGCTCAATGTCCTTAGTTATGAAGCTTGGAATAAGGCTTTGTGAATGGTAGATCATAAGGGTTCATTGGGGGCGCAGGGCTAAAACGTAACAATCAATAGGCTGGGTATATATAAGAAAGTGTGATAGTAGATTCTACACAAGTAAGCATCGATTGTTGCTTGTCTTGTAAATTCCCAAGCCAGGGTGTTTTTTGGGGTGCTAGTTCAAATTGACAACAACTATAGTACATTCCCTTTGTCCCAGTCTCTAATAGCATGGAGGCTGTTTTTACCTCCATGCTCATAGTCAATCATTCCATCCTTATCCAGAATTTTAAGGAAGTACAAAAATATTTACATCTATTTTTTACATCTTATGTACCCTCTAATGGAGCTGAATACCAGTTTTAAATTTTGGGTACTTTGTTATATAAGGGTCTAATAAAGGTTAAAATGGTAGTATTGTCAAGTTATATTATCATATATCTTGACAATACGACATAGTTTGTTTGGATCTTTGCCATCAGCAGAACAAAAATGTAAGGTATTAGAGGTATGTAACTATTTGTTAGTTTACTGGTAAATCTTGCTGGGTGGCTGGCAGAGTTCAGTACTTAACTATTGCATTCTGTTCTTTAACAATAGAACAAAAGATCATATTTAAATTTGAAGCCAAGAATCCAAGCCAGCGCTGGGAAAATGACTGGTGTTTATATTCTAGTAAACACAGAGAGACCAGAATTGTAAATACTGAAACCAGCTCCGAGTGTTTGGGGGTTCCTTAGTTAATGACACTAATATTTAGCTGATCAGTGTTCTGTGCTTGTTGTAAAATCAAAAGCTATTTACACCACTCATCTCATACCTCTCACCTCAGTACATACATATGCTGTACACTTCTCCATTGGCATCTTCAAAGGGTGAGGGGACATGGGGAGGGGTTGGGGGCATTTGCCCTCCAAATGTTCAGTGTCCAGTGGTGCGCTCCAGATGAAAAAACAAGAAAGAAAAATAAAAACCTTTGGCAGGAAGAGAGACAACTTTTTTGACTTCTGACAATAATTTGCTTACATTTATTCCTGATTTGAAATTTGTTTTGGAAACAATGAAAACTGCAAAGTTTCAGGGGGCTTCACCTGCTGGATCCCAGCAGGAGCCCTGTGGTGGACCCCTCATCAACATGGCTTCATTCTCCATGCTTGTACCTGCCCCTGGTTTATATTACCTGCATTCCTTCACCCTCCCCCTTCCCACAAATTTCACTCTCTTTTCCAATGTTACTGCATACGTATGTATGTATGCATGTGTGTATGTATGTATGCGATTTAGATCCTCCTGCAAGCAGGAACTCGCGAAGAAGACATCATTGGCTTATCAAAGCCGCAAGCTGACCGAAGTCAGTCTCTTAGATTCATATTTTAACCTCCATGATTATGACTTGTCAATTGTCAGCAACTCTGTAACTGGACTACTTACATTAATCTTGTAGTGACTCGAACTCGGGATCTTATGATTGATAGGCACCGGCGTTAACCACTGAGCTAACACTCTCTGATGCGTGTATGCAGGAGTGTGATCAATTGTGATTTAAAATGTCTTAAATAATTAAATATCCAATCTTCTCAAAGTCCTGGAGACGTGTCTTAATAACGCAGCCAAAATGTGGTAAGATATGAATTAATTTCAGCAATTTATTGACCATTGTGCGATCTTCTCTGCATGTTTCTTGAGATCCATATGGCTCTATACTAGAGTATACGTTCCTCAATACAAATTGATCTTTGAATTAATTAGCCAATTTGTAAACAATAGATGAATGTTGTTTTTGCACATCAGTATGAATTGTTTGGTTTAATTAACACAAAAATGCTGAAATCTTAAATTTTTTGGATCACCACATTTTCACCTTGATGGTCTGTCTACTTAACAAAACTCAACTATCAGTCCACTTAATTGCCATCATGATACAAATAAAAACATAAATGTTAAAATATTAAAAGCCTTAATGTCATCAACTAAATCGCTAATTAGATTTCTGTTAAGTCTGTTTTATAGTTCATATGTAAAGACCAAAGTTCTGTGTTGGGAACCATATCTCATTCTGATGACACTTCTCATGATTAATTACATTTTATTTTTATAGCTCGATACTACAGTCTATCACACCACACAATACATTACCTTTAGAAGCCATTATAATATTGCGATTGTTTGGTAACAGGATATGGTAGCAAACGATCCTGGATGTGTACACAGGTCTTTGAGATATTTTCTGTTGAATCACGGTGGTGCGATTATAGTATCAGGCAACCATGCCTTTGTTTATCACCAGTGTAGTTGAGTTCCGTAGGTGTGCAGTTAATAGTTATACAGTAGGTATAATACTAGAGATGATCACATGGTCTTGTGTCCTGCTGTTTCCTTCAATTCTCTTCTTGAGTTATCGGTAGTCAATCATGCATGAAATCAATTGAAAACCAAAGGTTAGAACTATGATGTCATAGGGGTATGTTGACCTTTCACCTCTATTATTGTGGTAACTTGGAGTTGGACGTTGTATCTATTGACGTATACTGGGTTTGGGGAGGGCTGAGGCAGCAGGGGAAAGTTGAATTTTCTAAATTTAATCTATAGATGTAAATTATTTCCCTAGTCATGAATGAAATCAATTGAAAACCTCAGATTAGAACTATGATGTCATAGGTGTATGTTGACCTTTCACCTATTGTGGTAACTTAGAGTTAGAGTTGTATCTATTGATATATACTGGGTTTGGGGAGGGCTGAGGCAGCAGGGGAAAGTTGAATTTGCTAAATTTGATCTATAGATGTAAATTCTTTCATGATAGATTTCATTTGTTTTTGATGAGTATCTATAGCTGGATAGGTATGGATCTGGATTTATGGCCCTAGACGAATGAAATGGTAAATGCATGTACTCATTCTGTACATGTGTGTTTGTGTGCACCTGTAGTGTATCTACTGTACACACACATGTTAAAAGAATGGTCAAAACTAGGCTGTTACAAGGAGTTAGCACAAATATTAAATATGTCCCTGAGGAAACTAGGCTGCTACAAGAGTTAGCAAGAATAATAAACATGTCATTATGATGGTTCCTGTAATAGCTGTGGTATAATTTGATATCTACATCAAAATTTGTCCTACGAAGATTATTTTATGTTTTATTTATTTTGTATTGCTTATATAATTTACTAGTCAGATATCGAACCTCTCGTACATATGGGGGAGGGGAGGGGAGAAGGGGGGGGGAGGATGGGAGTTGACAACTTTCCTCCTTCTGTCTCCTGTCAGATACTTCTCCAGCACTAAACTTACTGCAGTGTAAATCAAACATACATGGTCTTCAGTACTACGTTCTCCGTATAAAGCAGTTTTCATCACTATTCTCCTTTCCAAGGCTTGAATGTAGTTATGAATTTGTAATATACCTACATGTGTCATATTAAAACATTTTGAACATCCTGTGAATTTATCGTACACTATGTATCAAATACACAGAGGTTCCCGAAAACAACATAATCAGGTTCTTTGTTTTATCGTAACTTTACAGGTTTATAATGCAACTAAACACTATAAAGTACTCTAAGCGACTGGTCTCATTTTCTCGTTTGATGGATTATCCCTCCTCGCCCAAACTAAGATAACGGTATACTGTGTATAAAATTTACATGTACTGTATCAATACATCCCTCGCAGATGATTCTGTGCATTGCAAAGTTGTTTGCTACAGTATGCTAGATGCTTCATATACTGTACATACTACAAGAAGTCTACAGATTTTGATCCGTTTATCCTTAAAACTGGTAATGCTTTTATATTACCTAGCAACCAGACAGAACAAGCAAAGTGGGCTGAAATTAAGAAATGAGAGACCTTGCATGCTTGATACTTATCTCACAGTGGTTGTGAAAGGACATGTGGCTGCTTAAAATAATGATTGATCAGTCAGGCTTTCAGTTTCTGTGCACTCTGCGTATAATATCGTACTGTTCGTACATATTCATTTTCCTTTCATATTCATTATATATAGTAGGAGGGTTATTGTAGTCCACAAGCACTGAAGATCACTTAGTTTCAGAAAATCTAGGTTGTCGAGAGAGATACAGTAAAAGATGAGTTGGCAGAATGAACTGAGTGAAATAATAAGTCCTTAAAGTAATATGAAGGTGTAATTAACAGACAGTATCATTAATGTAGAAAACAGATGTATAAATAATAATCAGGAAAGTAATATGAAGGCGTAATTAACAGACAGTATCATCAATGTAGAAAACAGACGAATAATCAGGAAAGTAATATGAAGGTGTAATTAACAGACAGTATCATCAATGTAGAAAGCAGATGAGTAAATAGACGGGAAGGGAGGGGAGGGAGGGGGAGGGTTGAGGGAAGGGAGGGGAGAGGGGAAATCATGACGGTATGAAGGTGTAATTAACAGACAGTATCATCAATGTAGAAAGCAGACGTATAAATAATAATCAGGAAAGTAATATGAAGGTGTAATTAACAGACAGTATCATCAATGTAGAAAGCAGATGTATGCATTTGTCAATTCTACCTGCATGTTCAGTACTCCTGCTCATTCAATGCATGTTTCTTGTTTGTTGCATGTCGTAGAAATTACTGCAAAATTGTGTGGAGGGAGGGAGAGGATGGAGGGTAGGTGGAGGGAGGGAAGGGGAGGGTTGAGGGCAGGGAGGGGAGAGGGGAGGGTTGAGGGAAGGGAGGGTTGAGGGGGAGGGTTGAAGCAAGGGGGAAGGTTGAGGGAAGGGAGGGTTGAGGGAAGGGAGGGGAGAGGGGGAAAACATGACTATATAATAAGTAAATAGCATAATATTGCAGCATATCTCAAGTGTTTTTTATATTGTCAGCAATTCACAGACTATGAGGGCTTAAACTACTAATGAAACACAAAAGTCATAATGTTTGTGCAAATTATAGTCAGTACGGGAAAGCAAAAGAACAAGATGCCGTGACGGAGTCTGTGCCTTGAAGATGTACTACGAATATTTTGTGCAAGGACCTGATTGCTTGTTTTAATTACTTCCTGTTTCGTGATCTACAGCAACATTGTATTCAGGCAAAGTCAGTCAGTTAAGTCCCACAGTACATTCAGTACTGCTTTTGTAGAAGCCTGTTGCACGGTCCATCTTCTCTGTGAAGTGTCCATTTCACTTGGCTAGCTCAAATGGTGAGGTTCACGTAACATGAAAACTAAATCTGTAATAAGACCCTCCCTCGCAGATAATATTCAATATCATGACAACTCAATTTTTGTTAATCTGGTATAATGTAATTTACTTCACTCCTAGGCTCTCTTACCTGTCTCCATCCTACTTATGCACTCAATCTACCTAGCCTACAACAGTTGGTATCAATTGGTACAATGTAATATAGTACTTACTGTAGCATTACTTGCAAGAATAGCCAAAACCAAGTTTGTGTTTGGTTTGATGTATATATATTGCTCTCATTGTTATATATAGATTATTAAATTGTTTTTGTTCAGGTTTCTTTTCTGCAGTTTCTTTTCCAACTGACATTAACTATCGTAGACATAGTCTAGATATATAGCATTTACGAAGATAAATTTTAAGCTCTGTACTTCAGCTTAACTTGGCTTTAATTTGCCTACCCACTTTTCCTGTGTTTCTTACATTTGTTTATACAATAGGGAAGTGTACTGTTAGTACGTTGATACACAGCGTACACGTAACACTCTAATACTATATGCACTAGGGCGTGCAGACACACCGTATACAGTTTGCAATATTCGTTAATAATGGTATGCAGCGTTAACAATATTGTTTACAATTTGCACAATAATAACTGTATAGAATTTACATGTTAACTGCATATGTATGGTTGGACAATGTGTTACTTTTTGCTATTCAGGTTGATATCACCATGAGAAGGACATTAAGTCACCAAGTGTTTACTTCGCTCCTCCATTACCTGTCTTCATGCAGTCTGACTAGATGTACTTTCATGGCAACTTTTTGAGGATCTTTTTTTCTAGTTGTTCCAGCTGGGATTTTACCAGGTCTAGCATTTTGGTTGTTCAAACAGCAAATTTGGTCGTCCCAAAAAATGTGGTCATATAATTAAAAGATGACCAATAGATGTACCATGTAGGAGAGTTGTGCCCCACTTGATGAATAAAGAACACCAGGTTTGGTGGTATTATAAGACCAGCTTGTGGGCCAGTAAAACTGGGCCCCTTTGATTGGATCTTAGGCCTTCTATGACTGTTTCTGGTCTATTACATACGGCTATCTCCGACGTGACGGAGGGCAATACCAATTTATAATTTTGCCTATTTGGGAGTGTTTAGTTAAAATCAACTTGAATTTGATATAAACAACTAGTCGTTTGCAGGACGACCACCAAAGCTGATTTTGGTTGCTTGAACAAACTCTCGGACGACCGGACTACTGTCAAAAATTTGCCCTGACTTGCCTTATCATGTACCTACCAACTCTGCAAAGGTTTAGCACTGCCTGCGCCTCCCTCCCCAATATCCCATCCCAAATACCCCATCCAAAAAACCCCATCCAAAATATCCCATTCCAAATACCCCATCCCAAATCCTAAACCATGCCCAGTGCCCACTCTCTCTTATTATATATATAAACCTGCACAGTTTCCCACAGACATTTGTATCCTGGAAACAATAAGTACGTTACGAGGTTAAAGCTAAGTTATTACTGTCAACTATTTAGTTTGTACTGTAAAATAAATGCATGCATCAAGTATGGGAGGCTGATATAGATCTGTTGTCTTCCATAGGGATAAGCACAAATTATATTTAATTATTTATTGTACTTTTGATGGTATGCAAAAGTGTGCAAGTGCTAAACACAAGACAGATCCTTAAAGAAGACACTAAGCCCAACAATCATCGTTGGCTTAATATGACAGAGATCTTTGTCGAGGTACTGAAACATGTCAATTTATTTCGCTCCTCGCTTACCTGTCTCCTTACAACCTTAGCACCTCATTCTACCATGCCTAGTAATTCGGTCATGTTATGATGTTCTATGTTTTATATTCAGTAATTTGCAGAACCCATCCCCATTACACAACAAATAAACAATTGTAAGCAAATAAAGAAAAATGAGAAACATTGTAGCAAATGTAGCAAGTGTGGCTCGGTTATATCATGATTATACTTGATCAAGTCTTCAGCCTTACATGTGAGGTAACATTAGCTCTGTGATATCTCTCAAATATGGAATAAGGTTATCTTTTCCATTTTGGTGAAGGTTCTTTTGTGTCAGTTAATCGTCTCTGCATCACATATTGATGGCTGTGTTTGTGTCTACTTTAAAGAAAACAAATAATGAGTACTGTCTGATGTTTGTCATAGCGTATCGTCATAGAAACCTAAATGTCTTCCTTCTACACCACTCAGTAAGATAGAAAGCTCCCACAAAGAAGTTGTGTTAATTCTCACTCAATGGGCTTGTTTGGACAATGAATGTATTTACCTTTATAAACTCTAATGCACATTCCATGCAGACATATTTGACATAAACTTGACACATTTGAAGGATATGAGGCATTGTCGACTATGCATGTGGTAATGGTTGCATAAACATTGAGTCTATGTGTGCTTATAAACAGAGGTGATGTCTGCATAGATCTACAATGTCTTCTACAGCAGCAATAAACCTAGTCGAGACATGAAGAAGGAAGTACAAACAAAGGCATTTAGTTCATTCCCCATTACCAGTTCTGTCTCCTGTACATGTACACACTGTGATCTCCCTATGCCTATACAGACTGGTAATCAATCATTCAATCTTGCACTGTGCCAAACGTAAGCTAGTACACAGTGATCTTGTTTGAAGTAAATTCTGTGATATATCCAACAAGATACAGAAATGATTTAAACAAAAAAGTGAATAAATTCATCAATGTTTTACCACCAGATCAAACCAAGGTAACAAAAAGTTGGTTGCATAGCTTTGTATGAGATATGTTTCATATTTGTACAGATACACTTTTAATTTGATTAATAATGTAAGACAGTATGATCTCTTTGGCTTACAGTAGATGAAGTTCTGTTTCATTTCTTATGTCAAGTTGTTATGAATCTATAGGGGAGTTTTCTTGTACAATCCAGTCAAAATTTCAATCTGATAATGACAAATACCTCACAAATTTTGCAACATGATCAAGAAAATGTTTTGTTTTACAACTACATTTGATGCTACAAACTGCAAGAATGAACAACCTCATTTAGCTGTATATTTCTATTTCTTTTGGCATGAACCATAATTTGGCACATAAGGGCAGGGTGAGGTTGCCAAAACAAAACAAAACAAAAAAATGGAAAAAATTGTAAAATGTCTTGTATGCTTTTGATCTATTAGTTGAAGCATTTCAATGCCATTTGAAGCTAGTTTGTTGAAAGAGCTCTCTATCAGGAGCAAAAACTTGTAAAATTCATATATATCTCACAAAAACATTAAACTCTTCATATTTTTTTTCCACAGATGCCACAGACCACCCTCTCAGCAGTCGCCGCCGTAAGAGGAAATTTCTGGTTTGCATCAATCCATTCAGTGGACCAGGAAATGCCAAGCAAATCTATTCTCATGAAGTTAAACCAGTCTTTCAGGAAGCTGATATAGAGGTGGAAGAACTTGTCACAAGTAAGTGAAAGGATTCTCTAAGTACTGTACTGTAAGCTCTGGGCTGTATTTTAAACTATAGCTCTTAATTCCGGCTTTAGGAATCACAAATGATTTTGAGTTGGTTAGCATCATGTTTGATCTCTAGAGTAAGGCAAATATGTCACCAAAACAGAACTAATATAGTTCGATACAGGTGACAAACGCCTACAGTGGAATTACGACCTTCCTTACCGGTTTCGAACCTCTATGGACATACAATCAGCGTCCATACCCTAGTGGTTAGGGTGTCCGCATATAAAGCGGGAGGCTCGGGTTCGAATCCCGGTGGAGGCTGGAAGTTTTTGCACTGTTTTGGATTTTCAAACTCACTACGATCTCAATTATATATAGGGTCTTAGAAATGTTACAAAATTACTTCAGGTAAATTCCAGTAACAGGAATTGAGGGAAAGAACAAGAACAAGAACAAGTTGCAATAAGAAAATTTAAATCAGTTGTTATCATGATCTGCTGGTGTCAGTCATTTCAATCTCTGTCTCCTTTAGGAAAAGGTTTGGTTGATTCTGATCCTCCTCTGTTTGTTACATTCTGTGAGTAGACAAGCTTTGACAGTCCAAAGCTACAGTAGTATGCCTGGCTTTAATCAGTATTATGGTTATCGATTTGGACAGGAAAAAA
>KN889526.1:25846-45073 GCA_000934455.1 Apostichopus parvimensis | reverse complement strand
CCTCTGGACATACAATCAGTGTCCATAGCCTAGTGGTTAGGGTACCCGCATATAAAGCGGGAGGCCCGCTATATATATATATTTATTAATACCAAGTTTTGAATGTATGTACTGTGTATGTAATGTATGTAATAACATGAGTTTGTGTAGGCCAACTGCTTTGTTGAAGGTAAAATTTAGGTACAATTCAGTTTAGTTTCCTTGTTTGATTCATTTCATGAAAACAGCGTACAGAGAGTGCCGTACTATAGTTGTAAAGGATTTAAACACTGGGACATTTAGATACAGCTAGAGGTCTGTAATTCTGCAATATATGTTTGTTTGACAGTAGGATGTTAAAATGACATTCAGGATTAACATAAAAAATTGTTGTTAAGAAAATATTAAGATATTAAAGTTTTTTTCCATTTTTCCCATTTTGCTAAATTATCTCCAATTCACCAAAATGAAATTAACTCGATCTTTAGGAAAGAGATGAAATATTTAAACCCTGATATATGTTGGAGTTACAAGCATATGTGAGAAGGCATGTGGCAGTCCATGGAACTTTGATTTGCACTTTCCCTAAGAAAACATACCAATGACATGTACATGAGACGTGAGATTACACATAATCTGATGTTTGTAGAGAAAGTGAAGACAATATCCTTGTTACCTGCCGCTTGAAGATAAAAAAGAATTTAAGAATGTCTTCATCAGGAGCTTAAGAGGTGTTGATGTCTTCGATAAGTGTGTTCAACATTCTGTTTCGTATGTAAGTTATGAAATATGTTGCCTCTCCTCCCAAGAAGTGGAATTCACCGGTTAATCAACTTTTAACAGAACTTTAATTACAATAAGTTTGTGGCATAGCTTGGTCCTGTTTACTCTAGATCTTGACCAAGTACACAGAACCACAAACCAAAATATCTTGAGTTAATTTCAGTTTCGATTGAAAGAGAAGCTGTGAATGGTCATCTCCTGATTCAAAAAGGGTGCAATTAGCTGATAATCATTCCTAATGTTCAGTATATGATAGCAACATTGTATGTATGTATTTTAGATCCTCCTGCAAGCAGGAACTCGCAAAGAAGCCATCATTGGCTCATCAAAGCCGCAAGCTGACCGAAGTCAGTCTCTTAGATTCATATTTAACGACCATGATTATGAATTGTCAATTGTCAACAACTCTGTAACAACTCTGTAACTCTGTAACTGGACGACATACATTAATCTTGGAGTGACTCGAACTCGGGACCTTATGATTGAAAGGCACCGGCATTAACCACTGAGCTAACTGAGCTAACCACTGAGCTAATTAACACTCCTAACATAAAGTCTGTCCAATTCTTGTATGTGTGTGCGTGTATGTGTGTATTTATGTGCGTGTATGTATGTATATATGTATGTATGTACGAAATGTGAAATGTGGTTTCCCTTGATCAGTAATTGGCTAGCATTAATGTCGAAGAGAAAGAAGCATTTAAATTCCGGGGGGAATTTGATCTCCTCAATGTCTAGGTGGATTTGCAACAGATCAAGGCATACACTGTAGGGCCTCTCTTGAGGATGTAAACATATGTTGAGATACAGGTATGGATGAAAAACAACTTTAACACTACACATAAAAAACAGACCTGGCTGAGAATAATTGTGGTCAGGGTTCGATCCAGATATAAACTGTCATTAAGCTTAAAGATGGGTACATTTCAATGTAGAGCTACTTTCTAAGACATAATGCATGGATACCCGGCCTCAAAATTCAGGCTACTTATACTGGCTAAATGCCAATGGATCTCGCCAACTGCAAAGGATCCAGAACACGGCTGCTCGAATCGTCCAACCTGGGCGAACAGGTTTACCCCCATCAGTCCTATTCTTGAAGAACTACACTGGTTACCAATAAGACACTGTATTGACAACCAAATCCTCATTCTAGCTTTACGTGCCATAAAAACTGCTACCCCAATATACCTTAATGTTCTCTTATATGCAAGCGAATGTAGACCAATACGTTAGCATTATCAATTTCAACTTCAGGTTCCAGTGTCACGTACATGATCTTTCGGTGACTGTAACTTTCTGAATGCTGCACCACGTTTATGGAACTCCCTCCCCGTTGAACTTAGGTCTTCAGATTCTATTATTAAATTCAAGCACTGTCTTAAAACTTTTCTTTTCTCTCAACTCTTAGTTTTTGCACCATCCGCGCCCATAAAGCATATTGAACAACTTTTGTTGGAGTCTGTGCTATATAAGACTAGTTATTATTATTATGATTATTATTAGAATAAAATGACAGTGGCAATTTTCTACCAGTAGACATTAAGAAGATAAACACATGACAAGGTGGTTAAGAATACTCAGTCGAAACTTCAGCGTGATGTCAGTACGTAACATAAAGCCCTGTATTACTGTTATCAGCAAACAAACATTGTTGGGCTGCTCGGATAAGCCTACAGGTACAGTAACTAAGGTGTGCTGTAACTCAGGTTAATACCATTGGTATCTTCTGGGTTTCTGCAGAGGGCGATGTCATATCGGTCCTAACAGAGCCATAGATACAACTATGGGTCCTAATGGGCGTGATCTATCCTGGTTACAGATCTCCAAAGATTTTGTAAAGTGCTGTAATATGTATGTATCTCAATCAATATGCCATATGTTTCAAAAGATCTTGTTGATAACCAGACATTCGTAAAGTTGCCAAACGAATGATGGGCAACATTTTCATTGCTAACATGTGCTACTTATGTGTGGTAAAAACCAAATGTAATTAGCTTCAATATGTCACACTATGTGTGAATTAAGGAATGTGCAGGTAGTCTACCCAGAAGTGTCAGTCGAAGATTCCTGCAAGGGAATCCTCGGTGATTTCAGAGACAACAGCTCATCAAGTTTCGTGGAATTAGAAAAGACCAATATGAGAGCGCCCTCTATTGATCTAGGCCATGGCTATAGATCCCCATTGAAAACCGAAGGAAATCTCTAAATACTCGAGGAACCTGGGGGTGTATTAGTATGATGAATAATAATCTTGTGTTGACTCAATACAGATTATTACCTGATGCAGTAGATCTGATGAACTTACCAACCAGATACAATAAGTGCACTTTAAAACAACATTTATCCGAACATAATGACTGGCAGCTTGAATACCACAATTATATCAATAGTAATCACGTCATGGAAGAAGACGTCACTAAATATCCATCACTTTTGGTCTGTCGCATGTTGTTGGAGCTGTTGAATTCTACAATTATCTAGTTTATATGACTAATTAGACATGTGAGAAGTTTTGTTTGTTTTCTGTTGGGGACCAATTATATTCCTACCAAGTACTTTGCCATTGGGTTCAACATCCATTACAGGTCTAAGTTTAAGGCGCTCTCAAAATAGCAAACCATTATAACATATTCGAAGGTTGGGTTGAATGTCATGTAGTCATAGATAGTTCAGTATGAAGTTATATCTTAAAGGCATTGAAGACTCGCCCCAAACCGCGGGCGGCCATCTGAAAAAGTTAACTTTCTGTTGCTTGCAAGTGACGTTTTGTTCGTGTCGCTACAAAATGCAGACAGTATTGAAATGTGATACCTTTGTTATCTTTAGCTGGACCTGATATGTCCATCACTGTATCGTTTATACACTGTGCTGTGGGTATTGACAGCAGCTGTATGTACTGACTGTACACTAGTGTCTAATTACCGACGGTAGCAAGTTGTGTGTGTATTTTCTCGGATCGATGGTGGTGTCTAACACTTCTGTTACACCTCATTCGAAACTAGGTCAGATTACCGGCATTAGACGTTTCTTTTTGCGCGAGTTTTCACACCCTTTAAATGTTATTTATGCTTCAGCTTGCACAGATTTTTTTTTTTTTTTTATTGTGTTAAAGTTACAGAAAAACCCAACAAAACAAGCTCTGTGATTCCAAATGTGTTTCTTAGTTCCGGTCAAGTTGGGTCATACACAAACACTATCTATCGCATTTTCATATTCCTTGTTGGACATATATGGGATAATAACAGATGATTTGTTCTGCTGTTTGTAAGTTTGTGTTCTGCATCTGTTTTGGATGATAACTTAATTAATTGACCTTAAATCCAGTTTCAAGTCAGGTTAACCAAATATATTTCAAGAACTGTCACATCATCACATACTTTGTTGCATATATACCATAATCCAACTTAATGTCCTCAAAGATGCAAGAGAATTTTAATTTTAATTGTTTGCTCAAATGTTCCGTAAATTATGAGAGATTTAGTCAGCCTCAATATTTGCTCTTTATTCAAAATATAATCAAAGTGAAATGACTTTGTTTTATGATTTTAATGTATTTAAATGTATCATAATATTTGATAGCCTGCATAATGTTGAAATTTAGCAAATTTCTGTATGCATCAAGGGGCAGGAAGCCTCATAGAAGTTTATGACTTAATTGACTTCAGAATAACTAAGTATTTGTCATTAATTAATATTAAAACACAAAGGATGTGTTGGTCATACATCATACAGTATTCTCAATGGAAGGGTCAGAAATTAAGCAATTTTTCTATCCAGGGCAAGTTGTTAATGGTCATCTGAGATGACGAAATTTGTGTTTGGGTGACCAAAATCAGCATTGGAGGTTGTCCTACAGACAACTAGTTGTTTACATCAAATTCATATGACATATAGATAAAAGCAGATAAAACGATAGATTGGTATCATCCCTAAAGCTTGTGTTTTATTCACTAAACCTACAGGTCTTTCCTATAGTGTACATATTGCTGTTCTATTCACCATGCCTACACATCTCTCCTACAGTTTACGTATTGATGTTCTATTCACCATACCTACACATCTCTCTTACAGTGTACATATTGGTGTTCTATTTACAAAACCTACACATCTCTCTTACAGTGTACATATTGATGTTCTATTCACCAAACCTACACATCTCTCATACAGTGTACATATTGGTGCTCTATTCACCAAACCTACACATCTCTCCTATGTTCTATTCACCAAACCTACACATCTCTCATACAGTGTACATATTGGTGCTCTATTCACCAAACCTACACATCTCTCCTACAGTGTACATATTGATGTTCTATTCACCATACCTACACATCTCTCCTACAGTGTACATATTGATGTTCTATTCACCAAACCTACACATCTCTCATACAGTGTACATATTGGTGCTCTATTCAGCAAACCTACACATCTCTCCTACAGTGTACATATTGCTGTTCTATTCACCAAAAATATACATCTCTCCTACAGTGTACATATTAGTGTTCTATTCACCAAACCTACACATCTCTCCTACAGTGTACATATTGCTGTTCTATTCACCAAACCTACACATCTCTCCTACAGTGTACATGTTGGTGTTCTATTCACCAAACCTACACATCTCTCCTACAATGTACATATTGTTATTCTATTCGCTCAACTTACACATCTCTCCAACAATGTACATATTAGTGTTCTACCGCCAAACCTACACATCTCTCATACAATGTACATATTGCTGTTCTATGCACCACACATACACATGTCTCTCTTACAGTGTACATATTGGTGCTCTATTCAGCAAACCTACACATCTCTCCTACAGTGTACATATTGATGTTCTATTCACCAAACCTACACATCTCTCATACAGTGTACATATTGGTGCTCTATTCACCAAACCTACACATCTCTCCTACAGTGTACATATTACTGTTCTATTCACTAAACTTACACATCTCCTACAGTGTAGATATTGGTCATTGTTATTTCGCTTCGTTTTTTCGTACAACAAAATTTGCTGTTCAGACAACCTAAAAGATATGGCCTGCTTGTCTCAGGGACAACCAGAAAAAAGAAAAAAAGTCCTGAGAAGATTGCCTTGCTATATTGTAGCCGGATAACATAGTGATCAAGTTGTGCAACAGACTACATCCGACAGTCTTCACAATATCCCCAATTCCATAAGAGCATTCTTCATTTTAAGTACCTTCGTCCACTAAAAGTCTGACAATAAATTAAATACAGGCAATGAATAACCTTGGCATGCCTTGTCCTCCCTTGTGCAGCTGGGGCTACATATTTTGACAGTTGTAATGCTTAAAAACATAAATCTCTTGTTGCCCATCTCAGCTCTTCATACTTCAACCCACGTCTGATTGGGTTCATCTAAAGCTGATGGCCAATTCTATATTGTTCACTTGTCTCTTTCTTTTCACAATTAGATAACAACAACAAAATAGTTCGACGGTAAAAATTCGTAGGGCAAATTGTTCAAAGATATGATAGCTAGATTTTGTAAGGTTTTGTTTGGTCGTTTCGAGATGCTTAAAGAATTTATTTATTTATGAAAGAAGTAGGTGAGGATTGAAGGTACAGGAGAGTTTTAAAAAGTACTAAAAGTATGTTCTAACAGTAGACCACAGATGATAGTTGTTAACCTTGTATCTGGATCATACCATAATCTATAGGGACATAGTGTTCAAGCCTGCCATGGTATTAATGTTTTGACAGCAACAAACATTACAGCTCTACATTTAAATCAATTTTATTATAATGTTGATGTAGTCAAGGTAATGATAATTTATTTAAAGTACCACGGATCTCTGTTTTGTTGTTAAACCTAGTGGTGTACATAGGGATAGTATTAAACCTTCTGTACTGTATGCATGCAAAGAGTAAAGTACATATAAATATACTTGACTTGCAGAAATCATTTCATTGGTTTAAGTTTCTTTTCAAAATTTCAATCATTGTAAGCAGGTGATGCTCACTCTTCTTCGTTAACCCTTCAAAATTCTCCCTCATTTTCTCTGGGACTTTCATTTATCGTCTCTCACCCCAGGACATTCTGTCTTCTCGTCTCCTTAATTTTCATCCACCTGTTGGTCCATCCCTCCGTCCCTCTTCTCTCGCTGTCAGCGAGACGGGGTTGCTCCAAATCTTCAACTGAACTCTCAGATCTAGAAGCAATTACACAGGGAAGAAATGCTAGACCGAGAGAGAACTAATGAAATTTTGCCAGCAGTGCTGTAGGGTGGGATGAAACTTTGGCTTTTTGTTTCTATAATTCAGCCTCAACAGTTTTCGTTGTTGTTGTTGTTGTTGTACAATTTAGCGATTTCACTTCCTTTTTGGACAATAATTTACTCACAACTTCTTTCTTCAAATGAACAGCGTCATTTTATATTGTAATACATTAAAATGATAAAAGTCAATGTTCTATGTCTTCCACAACAATGTAAGTTCACTTAAAGAATTTCTTTTACTGTTGATAACTAAATTCAATACCATTGCTGTGTCCGAGTGGATAAAGGCGGTGGCATTTGAAGCAATGAGGCTTAGCAATTGGGAGGTTCCAGGTTCGATACCCGACCGGGTCGTAGTAAGGTGGGTTTTTCCATCCAAGAGCAATCTATGGGTCTCTCATCTGAAAATGACTTTCTAAATTGAAAAGATTCCAAATTTGAGTTAAAATGTTGATTTAGAAGCCACCCGTCGTTTAAGTTGTAATCCATAAGACCTTGCGGGTTTCTCCCACATTTGTGGTTGCTTAAGTGTTGTAAAAATAACTGCTCTAAGTTATTGTTATTATTATAAATACCAATGCAGTTCATATGCTTTTCCATTGAACTTAAATTCTTAATATAGTGAAGGAAGTTAACAAAAAAAATATATTACACTCTTCATAGCTATCATTCCACATGGCATTGCTTTAATGGAAAATTGTCTGATGATTAAGTTCATTTGGGAATTGAATGGAGTCATTACTTATAGTGGAATATTTATTCACTTGGAAAGGAAAGTAAAACAAGACTGTCTTAATGTTATTAAGCAATCTAATTGTTTTGAGCAATAATTGGCAGGTTTTAGTATATTGGAAATCCAAATCAGAAATTTCCCTCAAGTCTCACATCTTGATCAAAACTTTTTACCACAAGAAAAATTGAAGCGCTTGTAGTAGATCTTCATGATGTCACATATTTAGACTTGATTAAGTCTTCAGCCTTGAGTTTGAGGACATTATTAATCTCTGAGTTATCTCCAAAATGGAATAAGAATTTTCTTAGCTGTTTTGGGAGGTTGTTCATGACACTAATCTCTATCACATATATCAATAATGATGGTTGGGTTTGTGTCTCCTTTTAAGCTCCATCCCAACCCATCACCTCCGGTGTGTACTGCCCTCAACTACCTACCTTCTAAACTCTAATAAGTCATTCACATCAATGGTTGCTTATCTCTCTCTCTTTGTTACCACAAGGCCCTTTCACAAGTCCTTCATAAGTTTGCACTTAGTTCAGCACCCTGATTTAAGTTCAACCTGCTGATAAATACCCATTTGATATTTTGAATTTGTCATAACCTGTTTGTGTCTTGATATTTCCAAATAGATATAGCATCAATGTATCTAGCATGTTAATGTAAACCATTAAAGGTAGTCAGTATAGGCCCCAAATTATAGCACGCTATAATTGCTAGAAGTTTTCTAAAAGTACTTTCCTGGAGGTCTTTACTCTCCAAATTGTTCTCAGACATTTTTAAGGAACACACACGATGACTGAATGTCCCAGTGAGGGAAATTCCCTCGAAGGTTGTAATAAAAACAGTTTAAGAATTTTGACCAAAGGTGACCATATTTGAATATCTAGCATATTTGGGGCCAATACAGCAAACCTTTAACAAGATGGCCAACAGAAGCTGGCAGCTAAGTAATACAGAGATTTATTCAAATGATGAGAAATTTGACCCTTTAAGCTGGTTTAAATATTGGCGACATCATCCGAGTCAATCTCAGGAAATCAAAACTGAAAAGAAAGGAAAAGGGGTGGAGATGCTCAAGACATTACAGGAAGGATGCAAAGATTAAAGAAAAACAAAAACTGGCAGTGCTTCTTGTAATTAATTCATTTTGATAATAAACTGTGAAGGGAATTGGCAGGTGGAAAGCTTATATTACTGTAAGTCATCAATTGGCTATTAACCATATAACCAAGTCAATTTGAAAAGTGGAAGGAACTAGTGTCAAACATTAACAGAAAACCATAATGGATCTAGACATATCTAATTAAGAAGAATTTTGAATTTCTTTGCAGTATATTTTTCCATGTGGGAAATATTTAATAAAAGGGTGTTGACCAGACATTCTAGATGGCGCGTAGATCTAAAATTTCAAGATGTACATATAACTGCAGATAAGGCCCACAGCTTTCTTAACCATATTGCTGTATATATACTGTACCTTAGTAGCTTTGGTTTGTAGTATGGTAGGGCTTCCACACTAGTCCAGTTATGTCGTCCAGTTACAGAGATGTTGACAATTAACAATTCACAATCATGGACGTTAAATATGAATGTAAGAGACTGACTTTGGTCAGCTTGCAGCTTTGATAAGCCAATGATGGCTTCTTCGCGAGTTCCTGCTTGCAGGAGGATCTAAAATACATACATACATACATACATACATAGTGGTAGAGATGAGGAGAAACCATGTACCCAAATCTCTTTCCCACCACCCCTCTTCCCCCTCCCCTCACCACCACCTCTCCCCTCACCACCCCCTCTTACCCCTTTCCCACTTTTGAATTGCACATTTATAGGTAAGAAATAATGTTTTTGTTGCTGGTTACAGTTTAGGTGGGACATAAATATTAAAGGGCAACATACGTTCCACTAAGCAAAGTAGGCTGTTCTCCGAAAGGTAGAGCAGGCTCTCAGTCATACTAGTAAGGGCCCCAACTGTTCAACATATATGTTGATGCGACCAGCTGCTTTAAATGACTAAATTTCTTCTCCGACTCTTTTTCCTGTTCAAGACTTTATAGTCGAACTAAATAACAGAACGAAAACACATATATTCATGCCTACAGGAGCAGGCTTTAGAATTTAATAAAGGCTGGGTTTATTTTTAGTTTCTTATTTTAATCGATTATAAAGAAAGTGAAAGGAGGGAAACTTGGTCAGTATAATTGTGTTAAGTTGGTACCCTATTCAATAGAATATAAATTGTATGAAAAGGATAAGAATGTAACTGAAATATCAGACTCTGATGTTTCTATATTGGTAAAGGTGAATGTCCCAAGAAACTCCTCATGATATAGGAATTGTGGGATTATTGGAATTCATATATATCATGTTTTGAATTTACAGAGCCATGCATCTGCCACTATGTAGGCCTATAATATAAAATATGTAGGACTATGATCATATAAAATTGTTGTAATATGAGATTTTCCATACTGATGTATATATCAAGAAGATTTTGTTCTCCCAACAAGCAATATTATGATATATATCATTGCAGCTCATCAAAATCCAGTCACCATTTAACAGTGTTGTAACCTATTTTGTAGTAATTTGTATTTAATTGCTAGCAAAATAGAGATTAATAATTGTAATTTTTTTTTTTGGCAAATCTGATAATTTTGGCATTAGTTCATTTATAAACTTACTGTCTTCATTTTATCATATTGTGTTTTGTGTTGGTGATGGTCACTTGATATACCTTGCTATCGAGTAGGCTAGTTTTGCAAATGGTACAGGGAACCAAGACTCATATATTGCCAATATCGTTACAGCAACACTAGCACATTGTGTACCAAATTACTATAAGCTAGATCATCCTACCATAAGAGATGTCTGACTGTAGTCCATCAGATCAAAATGGCACCATCAGGAAAAGTGGAAATTACTTATAATCATAACAGATTTTTATGAGAGCACTGCAGGTGCAGTATTCAAACTTTTGTTCTTGGTGACCCCAATTTTCACCTTCATCATGGTCTTGGCGACCATGGAGTGGTGGATGTTGTGGTCCAGAGAATGAGTTTACGGGGAGGTGGTATCCCCCTCTCCTTTGAGAAATTTTATACTTTGATTAAGAGTGCTAAGTTGCAAAATGGTGTTAGATTTTGCATATTTTGAAGTAATAACGTTCCAGGTTTTGACAACCATCCAAAAGAAATTTTGAGCATCCAATTCGATAACCAGGAATGTAGAACATTACAACTTTTAAGTTTTGTGAGGCACAAATATCTGTAACTGGAAAAATTCTGCAGTTTTATGGGGCATTGTAATGTTTAATACCATGCACAGTGAATGAAGAGCACCCAATGTATGAACATTACATGGCTGCAGGATGAGGTATAGTTGTAATGTTACACAAAAATAAAAAAGATCTTTAACCTGTTTACAGGTAGTCAGAATAGTCGTAATGGTAGATTGAAGATGCTTACATTTAAGCTACAATGCCATAATCTCCAGCCATCTGGTATTCAGTTTAGAGGTTTTAACGTACAACTGGTATGCATATGTATTGTTAGTGGTCATGTAACACATTAACATATTATATTATATTCAATGCAGAGATTAATGTACAACTGATATGCATACTAGTTATCATGTATATAACACATTAATGTATAATGTTACTGCACATGGATTGGTAAGTCATACATTATACTGCTGAAGTAGTATTGGCATGTTACCTGTTTCTCAATTTACCAGTCTGGAATCAGTTTGCAAGCTAATTAGTCTGTGACTGTTGCAAGCCACGTGTAATTATCGCTTCCTTTGTACAAGTAATTATTTCTTCCTATCTACTAAAAGGCAAACCATCAAAAACCATTAGTGTGATGAGAATTTCATTAATGTGTCTGCTGAAGGTACCTGCTGTGAAAATTGTCACAAAGTATTGATAAACAGGGTCGGATATATTGGCCTATTGGCTCACTGTCTCAGAATCAGAATCTGCTTAGTTGTACAGATTTCCTTTAGGTCACATATTGTCTCGGAATCGGCACGCCCAAGACTCTGCCAGGTCGTACAGATTTCCTTTAGGTCACAAAAAGTTGCTAGTTTTGTCCAAGGCGTATTCATCCGATGCACACTACTGTGGCACCATCATGTTTAAAAAACTTTACATTTTACAGAACATGAGTATTGTGCCCCCCTCCTTAGATTGTTGGTGCTAGGCCCAGAATTCCTGGCCAGCCTGAAGGGCCTAGAGTAGTCTTAACTGATCATTGTCTCACCTAGGAACATGCCTCACTCAAACTTATGTATATAGTTCCGAGGTAAAGTCATATTTGACATGTTAAAAGACTGTATGAATTTAAATGTAAATATATTCGAGATATTTTCATTTGAGGTTTTCATGTGGTAATCCACAACTGCACAGTAATGTATTGTTTCTTTTATCAATGTTTCTGTTTTACATCAAAAATTTGAATTTTTCTATTTAAAGGCATCATGAATATGAGTACACTCATTGATATTGGACTAGCTTTGAAAGCCCCAGTGAGAAAGTTGGACTTGCACCGAATCAAAAGGGGGTCAAAACAGCACTATTAAAGAGTGAATGATATAACAAATAAAAGAAAAATTTGTGAATGTGCATAAATGCCATCACAACAGCTTGCTTCAAGTACACTTAAAGCAGAGATCCATGCTAATAAGTTCCTACAGGCTAAAATTAAATTGATCTCTGACCTTTTCTTTCAAAGTATATTTCCATTTTTTGTTGAAAACTTTCCCATCGTCATCCCCCCCCCCCCCCCCCCACTCCCCTATTCTGTTGACAATGGGTTTCGATGTTTCACTTCCTGTAATACTACTTGTCTCTTTCCACAAATTATTAATGAATTGAAGTTATATACTTTTGCAACATCATATTATATGTAGCCAGATAGTTGATAGTAGACTCGTTGAGTTCAACAACAGCCGCAAGTTCGTTTTATCACTGGAAAGTAAAGAATGCCAAGCACTTTTCTAGTACTTCCTGAATCGGTCGTTGATTTCGATGAAACAGGTTGTCAATATTTGAATCGGTTTTAAGTGTGGGAAATTTCAAGTCTGGGCAACCACATCACTTTAATTATTGCCTGTTTTCTTTGGAAAAAAGTAATAGAAAACAAAGAAAATAAAGCTTGGATTGTTGTGGAAAAAAAAAACGATTGTTACAAAATTCCGAATACAATCCAGGAAAAAATATTTGCCCAAACTGACCATTAATTGAAAATGTGTTTGTATAACTTTGTGGCCATATGTGTAATTATCCGGCAGTTTTGTGTCACTTTTTAGTCGCTTCCAGAGTTGTATTTAGTGCAATATGTATTATTGCACTATGTATTATTATTATTGTTGTTGT
Source organism: Apostichopus parvimensis (assembly GCA_000934455.1). NCBI lineage: Eukaryota > Metazoa > Echinodermata > Holothuroidea > Aspidochirotida > Stichopodidae > Apostichopus > Apostichopus parvimensis. Next base: position 31,941 of record KN889526.1, on the reverse strand, counting down.
TGTTATATTATTATTATTAGTATTGATGGGTATTATTTAGATGGTACTCTTACAGAGTTGTATTGAGTGCAATGTAAATGTGTTATTATTATTTTTGTTGTTGTTATTACTATTATTATTATTAGTATTATGGGGGTCACTTTCAAGTCCCTTTAATCATTTAAGGTACCTCTGCCATTGTAACTGTCTTTGTAAAGCACTTTAGATGGGTACTCTTACAGAGTTGTATTTAGTGCAATATATATGTATTATTATTGTTGTTGTTGCTATCATTATGATTAGTTTTGTGGAGGGGTCACTTTCTAGTCGCTTTAAAGGGTGTGAAGACTCCCGCACAAAGAAACGTCTCATGCCGGTAATCTGACTTAGTTTTGAATGTGTTGTAACAGAAGTGTGAGACACCACCATCGATCCAAGAAAATACGGTCAATACCCACAACATGGTGTACATAGCAGCGATGGACATCTCAGGTCTAGATAAAAGATAACAAGGTATCACGTTTCATTACTGTCTGCATTTTGTAGCGACAAGAAGGAAACGTCATTTGCAAGCAACGGAAAGTTAACTTTTTCAGAACGCGGCACGCTGTTAGGGGCGAGTCTTCAATGCCTTTAATCATCTAAGGTACCTCTGCCTCTGCCATGGTAACTGCCTCCTTTAAGTTTTAGATGGTTGCTCTTCCAGAGTTGTATTGAGTGCAATGTAAATGTATTATTATTGTTGTTGTTATTAGTAGTAGTAGTAGTATTGTTGGGGGGGGGGGAGATAAGGGAGGGGCTTACCACAGGAGAAAGGTAAATTGGACACATAACTGTGATTTCCTGGTCATTAAAAGTAACTTACTTATTTAGTACCATCATATAGTAAAGCAGGGATAGAAAGAGACCAGACTTGTATGATCAATACATGTGTGTATTCCACAAGATTTAATGCTGAAGTGGCCATTTGTAATAACAAAAACAAAGTTCACTCTCCCCCCCCCCCCAAAAAAAAATGGTATTACCAGAGTCAGAAACAAGACTTTTGTCAGAGAGAAGAGATCAATTTCCACAAGAGTAATTGCTGAAATGGCCGTATAAATAGAACAACAAAGTTCACACTCTCCAAACAAAAGGCAGCCTGGGTATCACCAGAGTAAGAAATTATTGAAAAATTTGGTCAGAGAGAAAAAGTTCATAATATTCTTTCCAGAGTGAAGAATGGTTTGTGTGGCCACCTAAATGGTTTTTTTTCATCTATTTGTGTCTCCTACATCTATGGTGATGGTGATCTAGGGTATGTTTCACATTATCATAGCATCCTTCTAACACTCAGGTTCCAATCACACTATATATAGCACCACCAGATGGTGGCCACATGCATATCTTCTGAAGGCATCATGGTCTGTCCTGGTAGTAATCCCCTGCTGTTTTCCTACTACCTGGTCTCTCCCATTGATACTTGATCAATATTCCCATGAAATGAATCTTTTGTTTCTCTCAAAACTCCTTCAAACAGAATATATATTATATGACTTCCTTTCTACAATAAACCACAAGCCATTTGGCCTATTTTTGGGGGTTTTTTTGTAGTATTTTCTGCCATTAGAAAACTTTGACAGGAAGCATTTTGAAAGATTTCTAAGACTTGTTCAATGGCCTGTTTTAAACTTGTCTAGGTAGGTCTATGCATTCAGGTTTTTTCCCCTGTTTTTCCAAGCTGACATCTTGGCTATGTGTCAGTTCCAACATCAGGGTAACTGAACTTTTCATGTTCTTGGGGGGGGGGGAAACCCCAAACTTAATCAACATTATCCATCCAGGGGTGATGGAAAGGTGGGAAGGGGAGGGGGGTAGGGGGAGGAGAAATGTGTAATTGACTAGACCATTGTGTGTTGAAATTTGATACCCTTTCCTCAAGAGTGTTAAAAAAGAAAAACCATTTTAAATTGTCATAAAGTTGTTCCACATTAATAATGCAAGTGTTTTTCATAAGTCAGGTGATCTCCAACTCATAATGATATTAGTGTTTCACATTTCTCAACTGGCTGAATATCTCTTGAAAATAATCAACTTTGCCTGTAGTATACCATATTATAACCCCCCATACCTAATTATACCCCCCTCCCCCCCCGCCTTCCTCTCTTTCTTTGAAGAATGCAGATTGCTACCTTCAAACTATGTACAGTTGCACGGTTATATTTTCACGGTCATTTCCAGCCTAGAACCCACTTACTCTCAATTTTACTCAAACTTTTTTCATATCCTCAACAGCTCAATTCATCATGCTGGTCTGATGAGCAAATTACTCAGAATTGTCAGTAAATTTCAAAAGGAGTAGGGGGACTGGAGGTTGGACCAGGCCCTTTAGGAAGTTAGTTTTAGCCCCTCATTTACCTGCAAAAGCTCTTCTGTCCATGGTATGTTGCTACCTGTTATAGCAGAATTATGAGTGGAGGGCAGTGACATGGTAATCACATGATAATCACATGATATGTTGTGATGGAATTTTAGAATGGAAGAAAACATCAAGAAATATACCAAATCAAAGTAAAAAACCAATTTGTTGCTGGGCCCCACATCTGGGCCCCACATCTATGTGCCCCATGAGACTCATTTCAGGTAGGCTGCCCTCAAGAACATAACACAACGGTCTGGCCAGAAATCGATTTAAACCAACAATCCTCAGATCCCAAGTCCATTAATTTCCCTCAACAATTTGACCACAAAGCTCTCATAACACATGTTCTTTTTAGCTGTATAGTAAAATTTGATAGGATTCAAGCATAATTTATTCTTCTATTTTATTGTCTAGTATTTGCTTACTAGGAGTGCCTGCTGCCTGCACCTCTCTGGTCAATGAAGATGTACTGTTAATTGCACACAGAATTATTCACAAATTCTAGCAAATGCCTTCTTGTGGGGAACTGGAATATGTAGGAGGCAGTAAATTAAAATAAGTTTATTAGCTAGCCGCACACCTTCTGACCGAATGTGGCCCGACTCAACTTGACCTAGGTCAGTACTACGGAACATTGTGAATAAGTAGACAGTGTGCGTGTGGTTTAGAGTACCACTGACCAAGAACTGCTAAGTTTTATGTCTTTTCGGGTTTACTAGTCAGGAAACTCAACAAATTTACGTTTTTCTCCAATACATCTTACAGCCAGGTCGATTCTCAAGCCGTCAGTTAAAGTTCAATACTCGGTGATTAAATCAAAGTTTTGAGGCATCCTCCTAGGATGGGAGGTATAAATTAAACTCAACAAGTCCACCCTGGGCTAATTGAACTGCATCCAATCATAACATATTTCAGGGAATAGCAATACATCTGTATGGTGGTACAGGGTAAAATATATATTTAATCGTGGTCCGGTAGTCCGACACAACAAAATATCTGTTCGGACAATTTAAATCTGCTGTGGAGAATGTCTGGAGGACCACTAGTTGTTTACATAGATATCAAAACTGCATAATCACAAAAACTGCCTATCCCCAAAATAGGTAGAATATTAAATAACCTGTTTTCACCCCATATCTGGTGTTCTATTCACCAACCTACACATCTCACATACAGCCATGTATGTATACATCCTCCAGTGACATACTGGTCATATTCATTTTGCTACAATTTTTTCGGACAACCAAATTTCCTGCTCGGACAATCAAATTTGCTGCTCAGACAACCAAATGTAAAGTCCTAGTTTTGCAAGGCACGGCTATAGATGAAATCCTTAAAAAATCCCCCTGTAGTAATATATATAAAAATAGCATAAGCTGAGTTAAGGAATTCAAGGAACAGCTTGGTTGAATTAATATAGTTCAGTGATCCTCATACATACAGTTTTATCTTCTCTTTTCTTATTGTCTTTTAAATATAAATGAACAATAGAAGAGTGACTGGGAAGGTATTAATTAACATTATTACTGAGCAAAGATATATTTAGGCTAGCCAAACTTCCTTTTCTTCTAGTTGTTTTCGTCTGTCATCAAGTTTACCACTACTTCTTCGACTACAATCCCATAGTATCAAAGTTTACCACTACTTCTTTGAATACAATCCCATATTGTTAAAGTTTGAGGAAACATTTTACAAAGTAAATGGTGCAATAATTTATGTGGGGACTGGTCCCTCAATAACAATGTTGCAATTCTATAAACACATAACATGTTTGAGGTTGCAGCCTTTTGATCAAACCACAAAATTTGTCACGATGCTTTTCTAACTATTGTTAGTAATAGAAACTTCATCAGGGAAAAAAAAAGAAAAAGAGGAACCTAAAGAATACCCAAGTGAAATTTTTTCCGTGATAGGGTCAGGTGTTAGGTTCAGGTTCTAAATAGTCTGTATAACCAGTAAACAGCCAATATTTACTTCAGTGAATAGCTAGCCATTTACACTTGACAAAGTTCAAGCAAAACCAGGACTACCTACTTATTTCCTGCAAGGGGACACTCACCCAACCATCATATTCAACCTAAATATCATCAAGATCTCCAAATAGGTAAGAAAAAAATCTTGCTCTGTTTGTGAGAAATCTGTAGTTTAACATTACTGTTTAGTGGCTCTCATTTTGTGAATATGTGATATCTTTTTGTCAGTGCTATAGGAATGTGTTAAACATTTTACCTTTTTTTCTTATCTTTTTTTTTCTTTTCAAGGTAGAGTTTTATCAGTGTTTCAACTGAGTTTATGCTATTATTAGGTCATCTTAAGAGCTTCAATACTTTACATCCAGCAATTGCAAAACCTCCTCTCCAACAACAGAAAATAAACATTCTAATCAATTAAAATGATCATGATCATGATCATGATGATTGCATTTCAATGATCTGTATTAATGTTCTGTAATTCTTGATCACAGAATAGAGGCAGGAGGAGAGAGAGTTTTTGAGAGCCTGAGTGGACAAACTGGTTCTCTGATTGGTCATAGTACTAGCAAATATGCTAGTAAGTCCAATAATGGTCACACAATCATATGCCATTTTCATCAAGCATATCCTATTGTAACTCTAAACATGGAAAGTTTCTGCTAAACAATTACTGTTATAAAATATGGAATAATCTCCCAACTGGTATTAGACATTCAAAATCATTTGCTTCATTTAAGTATAAACTAAAGGGTTATCTAACTTCCAAGTACCGTGATTGACATTATTGTCAATTTTGTTTTGTACATTTTGTTTTTCTTTCTTACTTTGTTCTGTTATTTTCTTTCTTTTTCTTTAGGGTTACTAGCTTTAATAAACATTTTATGTTTTTTCTAGTATCCTGTATATACCATTACTGCACTGTTTTGTATGTCTATGTATATGCGAAATATATTAACTGAACTGAACTAACTGCAGAGCAATTTTTCCTCCCTTTGTGACAACTTGCAATTATTGAGTTTTGACCAATCCCAATGTTTGGGGACTTTTGGCAGCTCTGAATATCCAGAAAAGTACTTTATGTGAAAAACTTTAGCAAGATGTTAGTATGCCAAACTTTGTAGACAGAAATGATGACATGATTATTAAAAATGATTCATTTTCATTGTCAAGTGTAGGGTTCCTTGTTTAAAATCCACAAACTTGTGTGATATCTTAATTCACTGTTCATATTTTTTGCTTGTTGTAAGAGAGAAGAAAGGAGTGAAACTAATGCATCCATTAATTATGTTTTAACATCCATTAATTATGTTTTAACAGCCTAATATTGAGTAATTTGCAAATTAAGCACTTTAAGCCCAGTTACATATTGAAAGCTTGTGCCATCTTCCTTAGATTATCAATATTGTAAAATCTCTATTGAAATGGATTGTAAACCATACTGATGTAAAGATGAAAGACTATAATCCATGCAGTTCATAATCTGTACTGATCTGATAGTTTCTCTGTAAGGTAGATAAGAGATTATGCAGACCAGTCTAGTTTGGGGAACTACCACTGCCCATAATACCGACAGATCGAATTATTAAATTACAGAAAAGTGCTGCACGCATTATTTTAAATGCTACATATGAAGATTGTTCAAGTGATTTATTTGCCAGGCTGGGATGGAAGACTTTTGACAGACACGTTATGTATAGAAGATTAACCATGGTTTACAAGTCAATTAATGATCAAGGACCGAA
>KN889526.1:3631-14166 GCA_000934455.1 Apostichopus parvimensis | reverse complement strand
GAAAGTTATTTGGCAACAGGTACAGTGAGTACCTGATGTTTGACATGAACTTAAATTGCCATGAAACAGACACAACAACATATGGAAGGAAGGGAATTTAATGTGAAGGTAAATTTGATTGTCAACTTTTACTGCCTTAGTTGAAATGAAACTGGACAATGCAAGTTAATGACCTACACTATTATAGGGAGGGGAGGGGGAGGGGGAAGGAGTGGGGATAAGGATGGATGGGGAGGGTGAAGTACCGAATGTCATCAAAACCTTTTTAAGTTTTATCAAAAGTTAAACTGAAAAGGGGTACTTAAATTAATAACAGACTTGGTAGTGAGATTTTTCATAGTAAAGCTGTTATTGTAATCTACAGTACTAGGATGTTCTCAACCATACCCATGCACCCTGTGATGATATTCTGAATTTCAATTTGAGTTGGTTTCGACAGACAATTTTTGTCAGGAAATATTCAGATTTGCTTGACTAATCTGGACATGTGATCTTGCAGTTCTTCTTTTTCATTATTTTCGATCAGAAAATGACGTATTTTATACTGTCCTTTGAAACCGTTTAGATCAGGGTTGTCCAACTTTTTGCAGAGGAGGGCCAGATGGAATGATGATGATGATGAAGTAGGGGGCGGCATGAACCCTACGCTCGATTTTTTGCGCGAAGCCAAAGGCAACAAAATGTGAGCACTGCGCGCGGAGCGCACTGATTTATTTTCCTTCCTGATAAAACAGATGAATAAAGTCCAGTCACCCCCCCCCCCTCCGCTGAGAGAATGTCACACAAACTGACCTGTATGTAGTTTTTTGGACCCAGAAGGTTCGAATGATTGATTATATAGCTTCAAATTGTTATCAATAAATCTGCTCACTCACATTTCGCACCGTAGAGCATCTCTGGCGGGCCGGACGCAAACCTGCGGCGGGCCGGACTGTGGCCCGCGGGCCGTAGGTTGGACAACCCTGGTTTAGATCAACTATTACCTTTGCAGGCATTACATTTGTGTACGTAGTACAAGTTGAAATGTTAACAGTGTTTTTTAACTTCGTATGCATGTGTTATAAAATTTAATTCAGTTTGGAGAAGGGGTACAGTCTTCACCCCCCCCCTGCCCCACAGCTTTTACAAAATGGCTGCACTTTGTCCAAACCTATTTCACCAGACATTTTTACTATTTATTATCAACATTTCACTAAATTGTACCATATTGGTAATTGCCAGCATTGTGGGACAAATATGCCACTGCATATCCAACTTAATTTATGTTCAAACTTTGACTTTAAAAAATAGCTGAAAAAAAGATGTGGCTTTTGTTTATACATCCTAGTTTTATGGCTATTTTTGCACCCAAACAATGCTTTTTTTACCTAAGGATTGATGGACATTTTTTATTCTCTTCTTATCAAATTCCCATGTCCATAATGGCTGTAGCTTGTATCTGGACAGGCTCATCCCGATAAAGAGGTCAAAGGTTGCCACATTTCAAAATTTTAATGTTTCTTCTTGCCAAGATATTTTTGTCTTCACTAAAAGTTCATACTTTTTGTTTGTTTGAGTTTACCATTGTCTCTTACTTTATTTACTGCTGCTAGACCTGAAATGTTGACAGCGATATTACTTCATAGCAGAGAAGACCTGAATTTATGAAACTCTAACAGTACCATGCTGAAAGAGACCAACTGTAGAAGCACACATGACATCTACCTCTCTGTTTATTTGTAAAGACAGTTTGCAGGGGGGTTGAAATTATAAACTGAAAAAAGATATATTTGTTACCAGATTTGTATTTGATAGCCTTGCTATCATAAATTTTGCTGTAAGGGTAATTTGAAAGGACACTGTGAGAATTCTGATTTGAAATGTAGAAGATTTGCTTATTATTTTGTACTGAAGTGTGTAAGTGCCATAGAAAGTGAACTACAACATATGTAGATAACTTTTACTTTACTTTAATGGTCAGACTTGTGTGAGTTACTTGTAAGTCTTACTTTACCTTTGTTACCGGGTACTCAAGCTCTTACTATACCGTAGTTACCGGTACTCGTACACTTCACCGTAGTTACCAGTGCTTGTGCTCTTACTTACCATAGTTACCGGTACTCGTACACTTACTTCACCATAGTTACCGGTACTCTTATACTTACTTCACCATAGTTACCGGTACTCCTACACTTACTTCACCATAGTTACCAGTACTTGTACACTTACTTCACCATAGCTACCAGTACTCGTACACTTACTTCACCATAGTTACCAGTACTTGTGCTATTACTTTACCATGGTTACCAGTACTCGTACACTTACTTCACCATAGTTAACAGTACTTGTTCTCTTACTTTACTTCGTAGTTTTTACTTTTACTTACTTTACTTCGTAGAGTACTTGTTCTCTTACTTCGCGAGTTCCTGCTTGCGGGAAGATCACATATACATACATACGTACATACTTTAGTTACCGGTACTGGTACACTTACTTCACCATAGTTACCAGTACTTGTGCTCTTACTTTACCATAGTTACCTATACTCGTACTCGTCTTTATAGATTTTTTAAGACTCGTGGCATTTTTGGATGATGCTGCAAAATTAAATTTCTTGTGCTAGCTCTTAGAGCCTTGTACTCATTATTTGGTCCTGAAAACAGGGCACACCTAACTGTAATCGCACTGTTTGTGTTGCACTCATACTACAAGGCTGCTATCGATGGATGCCACCATTTCTAACAGTTTTTGCAATAAATTTAACAAGTTTCTCACACTGTGCATTTACATTTGCTGACTATAGGGTATGGAAAAGAATAAATTAACCAGAAGATTGTTTCACTTTTGTCAGACTTTGAAGATGAGTGACTGTAGGTTGGACCATGATCGTGTTCACACTACAACTCTTTTGAAGTTGTTGAAAGTTGGCTTCACAATTTTGTGAGCAAAACGAGAGTGAAAGAACTTCACATTGGTATTAATTAGACAATGGTTTCTGTGTATTTTGACCAGTTCAGTTTATAGACATATGTCTGTTCAGATAAGAATGCTAACATACAATAGGTGTTAAAACCAAAGAAAGTAAGAACAGAAATTGTAACAAAATACAAAAGTAAATCATACCCTGGATACACCTTTCATTGGTCACTTTGAAATTTTGAAAGTTGCACTATTGGTTCATTTTTGAAAGCTGAAAATAATCACTCTGGTGACTAAATTGTCAGTTCAATGAAAATCCAAGGCGATAGGAAAGTTGCCCTAGAGAGATCCTCTCGCCCCACTTGATCCTGTACATCCGATCCTCAATCCGATCCTTAATCCAATCCTTAATACGATCCTTAATTCGAACCATGCAACTACCTTGTTCAGCGAATTAACTTCAATATCAAGAATGTCTGATAAATACATTTCCTTCTTTTCCTTCCATGTACCAATAGATTCCTCCCATAGCCCATAGCCCACACCTGACCCCTTTCCTACACACCCCATTAACAGTACCACCTCATTGCATGAACTGATTTTGTGTTTATATTCCAGTAATACCTCTTGCTAGACATGTAGTTTGACAGTCAATGGCAATTATGTGTTTTTTTTTCTGACATGACTTCAGGCTCAAGGTATTATGAATATTGCAACCCAAAAAAAAGGGGGGGGGGAGGGGGTGAGGGATAAAGTAGGCAATTAATTTGTTGATTTTCACTGATTTAGGACTTTAAGCTATCGAATAGTGTATCGTTAATTTACCTCGGCAAGTTTTGCTCAAAGAACCCTGGACTTGAAACCCAGCTGCTAACTGGTAACACCTTTTCATAAACGAGGAACATTTTCATTAGTCGTAATTCCGACCCGAATATTTGAAATTCTTTTGTAATCTCATACATCCACAACACAGCATGAGCATAGCTTGCTTTTAAACTTCGATCCAAGTCGACACATTTTGGTTTCAAAATTATATTCTGAATCGATTCATTTAGGAGAGTATATGTGGCATTTTGTTTCATGTTTCTGCGTTGGATTTGAGATGAACGTAAATTTCTCTCCGCAGTCTCGTCCAGCCGACCTTGCACAACAGTTTAGGCTTATATGCGTCGTGATATTTCCAGAGGATAAATCTTTACCGCTGCGGTTTTGGCATTTTTCCCTGCAGACTGCTGACAAAATTCAACTTTATGCTCAGATTGTTAGATAATGTGATAAAAGAACATGCATTAGTTGACTTAATTTATTGATTCATTTTCAACCGATGGTATTGATTAGTTGATTAGAATTTACTTTCGACGGCTCCTATGATTCGGAAAACTAAAGAAATATATGTCACTCTGTCCTTCGCCTTCATTGATTTTTGCGGAGGTTTATCAAGTTTAACTGGCCGCCACAAACATTCCCTTCAAATGTTATCCTATTTTTACATTTACAGATAGAAAACTTTCAGCCCGTTCTACATTTTCTGCAACTTTCTATGCAAATTTGTTTCGATTTTTTACTTTAATTTACCTGATGGATAATATGTGCAACGCTATCGGGGCTCTATGTGTCTGTACAAAGAGATTCTGACTGACATATGAGCTAAGAAAACGCCAGCATTCTGTCCTCACGTTACCAGAGCACACAGTAACTGTAACCTGGGGACCTGTCATTGCTGGGATGTGGGTTAACAGGGGGGGGGGGGGATGGGTGTCAACAAAAAGGGGGATTTAATTCTGTGGTCATATGCACTGAGTTTTGTGTATTACCAACAAATTGTAGGCTATTGATTACTGCTTAGGAAATAGTGTGATGTGAAATGCAATTGTGAGAATTAAAGTACATCATTGTTACCATGGAAATGAATCATTTTCCATGGACCCCAACAGAGAGGATGGACCATCTTCCTTCCTCCCAAGACTCCTCCTTCACCTCCAACCAAGTCCCATGCACTCACACATCAGTTGCACTCTGTATTGAAGATGCAAAGTTCTTTAATTATTTTGACAACTAATTTGTCAAACTCCACCTTTCTTGACCGGTACCAGAGTGAAAAGGGTCAAAGTTAGGGGCAAGATTCAGTTTTGTTTTACCCAAGCCGACCGGTGAGGGCTGGGGGAGGCATCATGATTGAGAGGCATATGCTCCCATGCCCCCTGGATGCCACCATTACTTATCCCCCTCCCCAGTGGCAGAGCTAGGGTTATTGGTCAAGGGGGTCGAGAATGGCCTGTAGGGGCGCTTTCGACACTATCTAAGCGGAGCACCACCACGGGTTGGCGCGGAGCGTACATAAATTTTTTGAGTAAAGATACTTCCTAGATCGCCGGAAATGACCCTTTCCTGGCCTTACTAATTTGCAGATAAATGAAGAATAAATAGGTGTCATCGCCAACAAAAATGTGACAAATGTCAATAGGTAGATGAGAGCGCAATAAAAAAGTAAATAATCGCGAATAAGTAAAAAGTGGTAAAAAGCTGAAAAGGGTGCCAGCAGTCCATTTGAGTCCGTCAGGGGGGGCATTCGCCCCCCCTGACTGTATGGATGCTCTGCCACTGCCCCTCCCCCTCTCCCTCCCCATATCCTTCCAAATCTCATTCCACTCTTTATAAATGCATTCAAACACTTGCACACGCCAGAAATACACACGCCAGAAACACGCCAGAAACACGCCAGAGTCACCTAATGATACTCTGCTACTTTGTAATCCTTGGTTACTTCATCATGCAGTAACTAATTTACCCTTTTCCAAATTGTTCCCTCTTAACAGTACAATGATACATGCATTTTAAGTATTAGGTTCTGTACATATAGAATATTTCTTCATCATTAAGTCCTGTATAATGTTATGAATATTTATTTTCTTTCCCGATACCAAAACTTACTTAATTTATGGGAAAATGGAATATTTTCAAAATTCAAAGTAACAATGTTAATCAGAAAATACTTCCAATTTGATCAAATTCACTGACAAAGGTTCTACTCAGGTCAGTTCAATTTAACCGTTATAATGTCAGAGCATAGGTAGGAAAATAAACTGCCTGTTATATTGTGGATATGTCAGGAAAGTCATCAAAGAGATCACAATATACAGTTTTCTAGAGAAATAATGAAATTATCCTCCAAAGAGTTTATTATACTCACATGAATTATGGGTCAAACCAACAGGGTATTTGTTTGACATTATTTTCGATTTTCCTGTCTTTTCGTGTTTTTACTCTATTGTTCATGTCGATCCTTTTAATGTTTTGTTTAAAATTGATTTGATAAAGTTATATAGAATTTCACTTCCTCTGATTATTGATCCAATTGATTGTGAGCTAGGTTCCTTCTGAGGTCATTAGACTGTGTTCAATTTAACATATAGTATAGCTACTTACATCAAGAATGAAGAAATGCTCGTTTTAAAATGAGCTAAATATAAATTTTCAGAGGTTAAGGACCAACAAAACTATACAAACAATTTATGTCATTAAATATTGTATTTATTTGTCCTTCCCCCTCCCACCACCAACTTCAGAACCCTTCCCACCCCCTCCTTGCTCTAAACCTAGTAAGTATAAATATTGGAACTATTTGTGATTTATGACTTTGTTGTAAATTTGTACTTTCAAAGAAAAGTCACCTACCAATTAAGACACGGACAGAGGCTATGCACAAAACTCAAACCACTTTACAAGGGTGATGATTATGATGGCGCTACTTCAAGTGATTTGATTTGATCCGCTCCCAACCCCAGTTCCCTTACATCAAGAGGACTGTAAAGCTACAAGTGATTAAAGGGTGTGAAGACTCGTGCAAAAAGAAACGTCTAATGCCGTTAATCTGACCTAGTTTCGAATGAGGTGTAAAAGAAGTGTTAGACACCACCATCGATCCCAGAAAATACACACACACAGCTTGCTACCATCAGTAATTAGACACTAGTGTACAGTCAGTACATATAGCTGCAGTCAATACCCACAGCACAGTGTACAAACAATACAGCGATGGACATCTCAGGTCCAGCTAAAGATAACAAGGTATCACGTTTCATTACTGTACTGTCTGCATTTTGTAGCGACACAAACAAAACGTCACTTGCAAGCAACGGAAAGTTAACTTTTTCAGATGGCCGCACGCGGTTTGGGGCGAGTCTTCAATGCCTTTAATAATGGCATTGCATCAAGTCAGGTATCACTAGTCCCATGTATCTAGTAGAGAATATTGTTTGCCCTGTATACTCCTCTTGAAATGAATTGTTAAGCTGTTTATGTGTACAAGAGTTGAATGACCCACAGTATATCTATATCACCACTTTAAGTTATTGATCGATGCTCCAACATTTCCTCTCTTGTTCTCCGGGCCCCCCTTTGAAGTACCCATTGTGGACCGTTAGTGATTTATCAGGGCTTTTGGTTTTTCGGTTGTGTATTGCCGTCCATGAAGTTAAATGACCTCCTGTACCATTAGGGCTGAGTTTATGGCCTTCATTCTATTCTATTGCACAGCCGGGATCAATTGGTCTGTCCATGCGTCCAATCCCCGGCAACAATAGAGAATTGAGTTTTGTGTAACAGCTTTCTTGATGGCCTGTGAATGGGTGCTTTTAGTTGACTGAATAACCATCCAGATTAATCTAGAACATCGGTTGTTATCTTGTTACAGTTATTTGTACCCTGTTTTGACTCTAGAAAAAGTAAGTTATGGACATTCAATTTGATGACAAATGAATCATTCACCAGGTAGAATGACAACCTTTTAACTAAGTACATGGGCAAAAGGGTGCTGCACGCCGGTTCGTTGGTGGTAAGGGAGTTCGTCCACGAACCTGGCATTTACATCAGATTTAAAGACCTAAAATCAGCTGGTTATGATTACAGTAGATAGAATAGCCAGCAATAGTCGTAAACGGTGTGATGAAAACACTGTTTATTGTTACTTAGTAGATTTTCTGTATTCTTTACTATGCAGTCCCTTCATACAATGAATTTAAGCCTCTCATTACCCTTGGCCTGTTGCCATGTTGCATCTGTTATAGGGAAACATGAGAAATACTGATGTATCATGGAACATATACTTTTACTGCACTTTTGATGAAGTACACTTTGTAACGTTCAAAGTTTCACCATGTATTGTTTATTTCTCTCAAAAGCAGCTTTTTTTCTGTCTAATATATGTATATGTCAGTCATTTTTAATATCTCGCTATATTTTATGTGTGCATTTTGCATAGTAAGACCTGTACAATTGATGGTTTCCACTTCCAAATAATGACATTGTATGTCACTATTTTAGGAGTGAAGTTGAAAAATCTGCTTCAGTGAACAAATTCTCAGTCATTATTATCTCCAAACAATGGTGTTCCAAAATGGGCCAGATGCCCTAGATACGGCATACATTCACCAAACTGAGGACACCAGATGTGAAGTCAATTAATTCGGTACCAGTGAAGATGGTTGTAATTTCACAATGCTATAATGTCCTGTTATAGTCATTCATTATTGAGAAATGAATATTGATCAGGTAATTATGTTCTAATGAATATTCATTTCATAGAGTGTCAAAAAGTTCACAGTAATTAATACTTCCTGAATCAGTCCAATAACCTTTCCTTTTCAACTAGATCTGCATCAAAGGCATTGAAGACTCGCCCCAAACCGTGTGCAGCCATCTGAAAAAGTTAACTTTCTGTTGCTTGCAAGTGACGTTTTGTCCGTGTCGCTACAAAATGCAGACAGTACAGTAATGAAACGTGATACCTTGTTATCTTTAGCTGGACCTGAGATGTCCATCGCTGCTATGTACACTGTGCTGTGGGTATTGACCGCAGCTATATGTACTGACTGTACATTAGTGTCTAATTACCGATGGTAGCAAGCTGTGTGTGTGTGTACTTTCTGGGATGGATGGTGGTGTCTAACACTTCTGTTACACCTCATTCGAAACTAGGTCAAATTACCGGCATTAGACGTTTCTTTTTGCGCGAGTCTTCACACCCTTTAAGTATTAATGGGTTTTTTTAATATTTTTTTTATGATAGCAAAGGGAATTTTTCACAAGTTTTTCGCGAGTTCCTGCTTGCGGGAAGATCACATACATACATACATACATACAAGTAACGCAGTACTTTTTATTTAGCAGTAATTAACTAACTTGGACTATAATTAGCAACTGAAACCAAAATCAAGCTTTTGAAACAATTACAATTTAAGTCCAGGTCCCATGTGGGAGTTTAATATCCGTGTAGATACTTTTTTTCTGATTGCCAAGCAGTACTTTACTATTTTTAGAAAAAAATGTCTCTCAGTTGGTAGATATCTATTTTTATTTTCAGAATTCTTGTCAATAGTTTTAAGCAGCTTTCTTTGCCAATTTTAACAAAAGCTGCCAAGTGTTTAGTAGATATTTATCATGAGATGGTTGCAATTGATGAAATGAAAAGACACTCCTAGTCGTCTGCCAACTTTAAACTTTTCCAGGCAAACCATGGGTGACTCCGTTCAGTTCTCGAAATTTCATGGTTACTGAAATGGGACAGATTCGGACATTGAATCTAGATACGCTCCCAGTCACGTACAGGACCAAACAACCCAAATGAAAGTATTTCAACAAGTCATAATTGACTCCGTACATTGTTCATTGTTAGGGGAAGCTATGAGATGTCATCAGGCCTTGATTTGATTGTGGACACTTTTTTTCTGGACATGTGTCCCCATGCCCCAGTATTAATTTACAGTTTCCTGACATTTTTCAAAAACACCATTTAATGTTAGCGTGTCCGTTGTTATTTCCCAGTGTTACTGCAAAGTGGACATCACATGTGTGAAATGCATGGACACAACATCCTACTGGTTTAAAATACATGACAAGCTGGCCAAAAATCTGACAGCTTTAAATCTAAATAGAAAAACAAAAGATGACAGTTTTCCTTATCATTGTTATCATCCTTGGAATTCAGACTATGACCAAATATTTCTATACCAAGAATCCATTCAAATATTTCATATGGAATGACTTTTAACTTGTAGGGGATGGTTATTTATGGGCCGCAGTGCAGGCCATTTTATCTGACAGTATGGAAACATATCAAAATAAACAGTTTTGACCGTTAAAAATACCCAACAATACCCAACTGCTCCAGATGGGAATTCATCAAACTGTTTTATATTTCTTTCAGGATGCAGCATGTGTTTGAAACCGTGCAAAAATGAAAATGTGATAGTCCAAGGAACTAGTTTGGATGGCATTGATCTAGGAAGAAGCTCAGAGGATATTATATGATAGATATATACTAACTCTCTTTACGTTAATAATAATAATAATAAATGAGACTTATATAGCGCCAAATCAGTAGACAAAAGTCACTGCTCAAGGGGCTTTACATAGAAAGCAAATTCTGTTCCTGTTCTTGTTCTTGTTCTTATTATTCTTGTGTTTGAGACCATGCAAAAATGAACTAGTTTGGATGGCATTGATCTAGGAACAAACTCAGAGGATATTATATGATAGATATATACTAACTCTCTTTACGTTAATAATAATAATAATATAAATGAGACTTATATAACGCCAAATCAGTAGACAAAAGTCACTGCTCAAGGCGCTTTACA
>KN889525.1:56171-84229 GCA_000934455.1 Apostichopus parvimensis | reverse complement strand
GGTTTGAATCCGTCCATTATTTGCAAAGATATGGCTATTTTTCCAAACTCGACCTCAAATTTAATAAAAATAGCGTCGCGCACCCCTTATGTTAGAAAATGGCCTGTAGAAAAAAACTGATACCACAATTTGCTTGTACATACTACCTGGGGTTGTTCCCGAGGGTCCATTCTACCATTCTGTCAAGTCGGACCTTAGATGTAGTGCCGGTTGAACGAATCCAAAATTGACAGGTCCCTGCTCCCTGACTAATTGTCATCATTTTGATTTCAAGGATACATATTGTCCCTCAGTTTTATTGTTTTATGTTATGCTTTGGAAGAAACTCCTGTTTTCCCAGATGGCACCTTGAATGTTTTGTCCCACATAATAAGATAAGTATTCCAAACAATTTTAATGTTCCTACATTTACATTATGTACAGGAAACCAGTACTGTGCAGAATATCACTAAGGATCTGAAGTCAACATCCCCATGCATCATTATTCAAGGTAAGAAGCATTTGGAGGATTTTGCTCTAAGATGCATTTCCTCCAGTACATATACACTGCTCTTTTTCCCTTTTTGGTTTGGATGATAGTTGTAACCTTTGAAATTTGTGATGGTGAGTATGTGTGTGTGTATGTATTTTAGTGATGCCTACCTTGTAAACACAATTTCTCAAGAAAGGAAGCTTAGACAGATCTCATAGTTGGCATGTGGGTGTACCAGATGGAGTACAAGAAGCCTATTGTTTTTTGCAAAGGTCAAAGATCATTTGGGGTCAACAGAGGTGAAATTGTGAATACCTTGTAAACATGATATCTCAAGAAGGGAATCTTGGACAGATCTCATGTGGTATGTAGGTGTGGTCACTTGAATCAACAGGGGTCAACATTTGAAAGTCTTTGATTAGAGAAACCTAGGAAGATATATGATGGCAAGTGTGTCTATGACACCCCATAGTGCACTATCACCAGTGGAAGACAAAGTCATGAGTCCATCTGAGATTTAACTGGGAAAACTCTGTTACTGCATCAATTCAGCATGTATGTGTGCATTTGATGCTCAGCGTGTAACATGAATATCAAGACCTGTAGCCTATTTTTGACTTCATATGTGGTAAAAACATTTTGGTTGACCATTGCAACATTTTCAATGTCATTTTTATGTTGCTGATCTAGGGTGCCTCGGTAAATCGATATATCCGATAAACCGTTTTTTCTTTCATATCCACAACGACATTATTTAAATCTGCCATCAACGAATATATCGAAATACCAAGTACATCCGAAACAAACCTTGAATACCGGTAAAAATAATACTGAATAAAAAATAATGACCCATTAGTACACGCGAGTTGGAGTATATTCACGCTGCAGCTGCAAAGTAGTGGTAGTCATAGCAGTGGCATTAACTTTAACTGAACTTTCTTTTAATAGTTCTAATTGAATTTTTTTTTTGCAGGTCCAAACATGTACACTGGAAGAAAGTTTATGTTGGCAGTAGATATGGTTATTGTTAATGACCACATTCAAACTTTTGAAAGTGCAATGACCATGCTGTTTGCAATGTTTTTCATCTTAAACATTGAGTATCCAGCTGAAGGTGCAACTTTAATGGAGTTTATCCAGCGGTGAGTAGGCTGAAAGTACCCTGGTAATAGCTTACCACTGTTAATTTGTGTGGACATTCCCTTGACATGGAATGTAAGAGTGTATGCATATTATTAACCACCTTCAAAAGATCAGCCAATCATAAAGGTACCAATAAAGAAAAAATCAACAAAGTGCAGTTAACTCTACTCCTGGGCAGATCATTGAAATAAATTATACTCTGTTCTTAGTAACAGCTGATTTACTTATTTTGTAATATTTGTTGTGGTTCAAGAATAACAGCAGCTTTGGTAACCTTTTGTAAACATTGATGACCTTTACATGATTTACACCAATGGAAAGTCAGTGTAAATAGCTGAATGGCATGTTTTATTATTTTGGAGAAGGGTGGGAACAGTGGCGGAGCATCTATACAGTCAGAGGGGCAGATTGCCCCACCCCCCCTGACGGACTCAAATGGACTGCTGGCGCCCTTTTCAGCTTTTACTACTTTTTACTTATTCGCGATTATTGAATTTTTTATTGCGCTCCTAAATACCTATTGACATTTGTCACATTTTGTTGGTGTAATTTTCTGACATAATGGCGATGACACCTACTTATTCTTCATTTATCTGCAAATTAGCAAGGCCCGGAAAGAGTCATTTCCGGCGATCTAGGGAGTATCTTTCCTCAAAATATTTCTGTACGCTCCGCGCCAACCTGAGGTGGCGCTCTGCTTAGATAGTGTCGAAAGCGCCCCTACAGACCATTCTCGCACCCCCCCCGACCAATACCCCTAGCTCCGCCACTGGGTGGGAATGTATGAGTTTGGTTAATTACTGAGAACACCCTCACAATTTGTTACAACTATAGGATATCAGTTTAAACTGAACAAAATTGAAATTAAACTTTATGACTTCACAGTTCTAATTTTTGCTCCTCTTTGCAGCTGCTTTGTTGGATTGAATCCAGAAAAGGGAGGAAAGACCCCCATATCCAAGAAGAGCTATCCTGTCAACCCAAAAATTTTGGCTTTGGTTGGAAACCTGAAGGAATTTGAGTCAGATTGGACAGTCTAAATGCTTTTCAGGCACTTCCCATGATTGGTCACATTAGTCTGACCTTTTTGGTAACTTTGGATTATAAATCTAGGTCACTTGGTTGATTTAAAGTGTTTCTAGTTGAGAAAGTGTTAGCAAGCCTCTTGAGCCTCCTTAACTGGAACCATAGACTCTCCAGCTACAGAGAAGTCTCATTTACAAATGAACAGTTAAACATTTACACAGAGTTCAAACTATTGTGTTTAACTTTGTTGGTGGATATTTACAAGGTTTTACTAGTTGACAAAATTGTAAAAGACTATTCTTTGGTACTATGATGACACTTTTCCAATAACTCCATAAATTCTGAAACTCTTCCAAGCAGGTTCACAAATGTTAGAAAAGTTTTGAATCCATAATAGTTTCAGATGTCAAGTTATTCTGTTAATTTTGTTCATGCGATAAGCTTGATATCTAAACTATTTTTTGTTGTCAAAATAGAGAATCTCTATGCTAAATGTTGACATGAAATCTTTTCATAAACCTGCTCCTTCCACTCAACAGCAGAAGCACAGGAATATAAGGAAAACTGTTTGAATCATTTACAGGCACAAAGGTCAAATCATTGTTTATATATCTTGTGATTGGATGATTTACAATATCTTTGGTTAACAGATTAGTTAATCTTTATTCTTACGTATTGTAACATATCCTTGTCTTTAACTTCCACTTTGGACTTTTAGGGCTAAAGAAGGTCACGAAAATTAGAAAAAGTATACAATCCTTATCAGCGATAGAGGAGTTACCACAGTTAAAGGTATTAATTTTCTTTGAACATTGAAAAGCCCATTAAAGTGAATATGTTAGTTTATATGAACGATTTATTTAATACTGCTAAAACATTTAAAAATACATGAAGTGAACATAGTTGTAATAAAGTTAAGTGAAGAATAGTGAAGACACCTAAGTTTCTGTAGTTACATAATACAGTGACCTTGAGTGAACTTTGCATACATCAAGTGCATCTGTAACTAAGAGGGAAAGAAACCTTGTTGTAGAGCAATAGAAAGAGCGAGGAACTAGCAGGTGTTAAAGCTTAGTGTTTTATGATCAGTTAATTGTGAACACTTTCAGTGGCTGATCCAGGATTTCCTGAAGTGGCCGAAGAGACAAATATGGCCACATTCAGACTTATCAGTATATTTCCAAACAATGAAAGTATCGTCTGTATAACAAAACCTTTTCCAAAAGAGAGGCTGGGGCACCCAGCAAATCCCCAACCCTCAATCAGCGCCTGCCTTATGATGTTAAGTCCTATATATTACTTTTAAGGTTTTGACGTTCAAAAATATGTTTCAACAAGTTTTGAAGTTGTAAATAAAAGTTTCAGAGAACAATAAGTTGTTTTTTATTTTATAATCTCACTGATAATAGTAATTCCATCTGACAGCCAATTTTACAGACAGAGACCCATTTATTGCAAGAAAAAAACTGTTTATTTTACATAGAATGTAGTGTAAAATAACGGCCGTCATATAGTAATTTTACGGATAAAAACTTTTATAATGCAAAGAAAAACTGTATAAATAACAGTTTTAGACTGTTTATTTTACATAGATTATCTGCAGTTGGAAATTACAGACATTTCCTGGAAACTCTGCTGCCAGAGAAATTCTGTTTTTTAACAGACTTTTTTTTAACAGTGTAGGCTTCGCAGAACTGTCCGATTGTTAACGTTAGAGTAGCCTACATGCGAACATTCTTCGCATTGGAGCTGAACATCGCAATGTAAACGAAGAGTCTGCTGTATAAAACGTATCTTGTTTTGCACAAAAATCACGAAACCACCGATCAACTACATAAATGGGGGCTTAAGGAGTTTTTAAAAACATATCTAATTTCTAAGAAATTACACCGAAAATTAAG
Source organism: Apostichopus parvimensis (assembly GCA_000934455.1). Classification (NCBI taxonomy): domain Eukaryota; kingdom Metazoa; phylum Echinodermata; class Holothuroidea; order Aspidochirotida; family Stichopodidae; genus Apostichopus; species Apostichopus parvimensis. Next base: position 79,687 of record KN889525.1, on the reverse strand, counting down.
GAAGAAATTAATCTGTATACAAACGCGATTTTTGTTGTGATTACTGTAGGTACTGTACGGAGCGTGGGTTATGTCGCAATCTGCATTTGCGAAGATGACGTCACGTTAATTACTATTCAAATCATATTTGAAATGTCTATCCTTAACGATTAAAAAATCGTTTCTCTGTCAAACGCAACATTAGCGTTCTCATACTTTGACAACATTGTTTGGACAATTTTGATCGTTTTTTAAGGTAACTTCTTAGGGCTACCAGAAAATCCTTTTAGAGATATATCAGATAATGTCACTTCTTCTTAAGAGAACATACTGATCTTACTTCTGTAGGCAAGATACTCAACCTGTTCTGTGGTATACGAAGTGTGACCATGTGATTTACATTAATACTATAATTTAGTATACCATCATACTTTCGTACATTGCACTACATTTCACTACACGCAGATACGATATAAGATACGATATAACATACGTCCCTCCCGTGTTAGACTAATTCGAAAACAATTTACGCTAATTTGACTTAATCATGTTGCAATTTGTCTTTCAATGTTGAACTATTATGTTCTGTGTGTCACTATCTATTTAATTCTATACTTTCCATACATTTCCTGAATTCATGTATTGGTCATTTTGAGTCTTGGGACACGACGCGGTTTCGAAATTCAGAGCAGCCTTTTAATCATTATAATAAAGTATGATGTTCTTTCATGTAGGTTATCGTACCCCGAATAGTTTTATAAGACAAACGGCTATAGGTTAAACATGTACGGTTGAAGCTAAGCTAATCGCTAAAGTAATATCATCTTGAAATATGATGTTATAAATACAATTTCGTGATCTGTAAAAGATAACGTGCCATTTTCATAGGGACGCCATGTTTCTTATGGTAGTACAGATGTTCAATTATACTCTTATCCTCACGCTGGAAAGTGACGTCTTTCGCTGTAAATGATCTCAGATCGTACTTTTCCGGTAGGACAACTTCCTAACCGCACAAATGTATTTTGAATGATTTCAAAGCATACCGAAAGTACGGCATGACGTGACAAAGAAGTATTCATAAATTACTTATCGGTAATTATACAAACGCCAGATAGTTGTTATCTTGTGCAGAGTATTTTCTTTGCTTTTAAACAGAAAGTTTGCATATGGCTTACCATAGATAAGTAGATAGAATATGAAAAAGTCCTACCGTGGTATACAGCGTTATTTGCGTGAATCATAACACGTTATGTTCATAACAGGATTGACTGGCTCGTACACATTACTCTTTTTGAAGGAGACACAAAATTTCGTCATAAAGTGACATACTATTAGACCACAAGCCGCAAGGAGAGATTACCAAGTTTGATATAATCGAATGTAAGATTACGTTGAAAGACATTCTGTGATATTGTATTTTTCGAAAGCAATAATTTTAGACTAAACATTTTAGAACACTTATCTACAGTACATCTGCAGAGTGACACTATTATAATGCATTTCCAAGCAGTGTATCTTTAACATATACTGTCGTTTATTAGGACTACATGAACATTTAAATATGTATGTAGTAACTTTGTTACTATTTTGATGTATAGACGTAAAATATGACACAATCAATTCCAATTATTATTATTTGAACATTACCTATAACAATGGATATATGACAGCACATACTAACATACACAAGTAAATACAAACATCTATCGTAACGATGAGTGAGTTACGGTATTTGTTTAGTTTGCGATAATTCATTCGTCTCATATGTTTGTCATTTTCTTTACGGTAACCCGTCATAGTCCTAGTTTGATTAGTTGTAAATTAATATCAATATGCAGTCTAAAATATTATTTGGCACTTCTGCGTTATTCGCATAGTATCGCAAAACATCTGTTTTGCCAATGGCGGTGATAATAGCGTAAATAGTTGTGTCAATTTATTGTCTGATAGTTGACTCTTTCTACATTAACCCTAACAACAATATATACTACACATGTTGTACATATGTGTGAGTGTTGCATGTCAAAATCGCTGTAGATCTGAAGTTGGTTATAACAATGGGTTTGTGTGGGGGTGTAAGTGTGTGTAAACTTATATATGTGCATCCGTGTAATGTTTGTTCGATGACGTAGACAGACAGTGCTAAACCCCGCCTTGAATTGAGATACATTTAATTGAAAATACTGAGGCAAAGTTAAAGTATTGGGAAGGTGTTAGGAAGGGTTGGTGGTATAAGGAGAGGGTGCATACGTACAAAACTCGTGTTTATGAATGAGGTAAGCACATGGGAGTGATGCTCCAATGTAAACCATAACTTATTATGTAATGAAAGAGAGAAAGGTGTGTTAGTTCAGTTCTGGAATATATTATTATTTCCAAAGATTATTTCTGAAATGTATTTGAAGCATTTGTTTGTAGATTTACTGTAAGAAGAGCTATTACCTTATCAATAATTTAAAGAAGTGTAATCAAATACAACGATTCAGCATATTTTGATCAATGGCATGTATGACTACTGACAGTATTCTAGTCATTGTTAACACTACTTGCACTAAGGACACTATGCGGTGCAACGATTTTGAATTTGATAAAAACATTCAGAGTGTCAAATGATTTAGAGATTTCTTGGAAAACAAGATTTTTGAAACTAACACCAATGTTGAACAAAAGATATAAGTAATAAGTTTGCCTACATGTAAGTTTGAAACAACTTTTACTTAATAAAATATTAAGTTCACAAGCCACACTACACACTATGACCTGTGCATACATAACTTTTTACCAACATTGTAAAACGTAAGTAATAATTGAACACAGTTACTATAACCAGTAGCTACAGTATGTATACATTTTCATACAACAGGATCTATGAAGTACATTGCGCATATTCATGAACATTTTCAGGAATGTAGACTTGACAACTTTCCACCATGTCATATCTCATGCAGACTGGATAAATTTGACAGGTCTTGAGGTGTGTGTTCTGATCTCAGCAGCTTTGGGGCAGGTCCTTGATCCATTAATTCTGTTGACAGAGCAGATAAAGATTTATGTAATGTTCATTTTTGATACACAATTAGCCTTGTCTACTTCACCCGAAGTAATTTAAGGTGATTTGAATTAATGCTGCATAGATGATAGTTTACAATGAGATATGCAACATTACAACAAATTTCCATATTAAAAAAAACAGTGACCGATAATGCTCGAATAAAATATTCTAACTTATGCTACATGCAATAAGTTGTTCTTTTTGTATGTATGTAATAAAACAATTTTTATTCATTGGCAAATGATTGTCCCATGTGAATTTACTTTTGGAAAAGAAATTTACCCAAATTTCTCCTTATTTCCCCATTGGGATCATATTGGGATCATATCATTGATCCTTGGGGAAAAATATTTTCACATTGTAATTACTTAAAATTTGGTCATTTTTGTCAATAGGGACCCAAGTATTGACAGATAGGTATTAAAATGAGGTTTTAATTTATTTTATAATTCTTTTTTTGGGGGCCACTATAGATCCTACCAGCCTCTGAGCTTCCCGTAGGCTTTCACCCAACAGCGTCATCCCATGATCCACAGCAGTCTCCCCGGTTTAGATTGAATAAGTTTTAGCGTTAATGGTTTCTGTAACGTTAAGCTTTCTACGGGGTGGGGTTGTTAACCTCACGCCCAACTCCCAACCGGGAGGACCAGGGGCTGTATGTAGTCAAGCTTCTACCCTGGTTACACCTGCCGGGGATTTCACTCCACGCCGGCATAGCTCTCAGGTTCATTGAAAGACACAAGCCTATCCGCGCGACAAGGTAGAACCCAGGAAAAGTAGTCACTGGGAGCGAGATCAATCTTCTGTCGAATGACTTCCTTGTATGTCAATGCTGTCATTGGGTAATTGGCATTTAACTGTGGATACCGGTATAAGTTGTACCGTTTGATTTCATTGCGAGTTACATCAGAACAGGTCGGTACACCGCTCTTAGCAGAAAAATATTGTTCGGTTTCGTGAAATACAAGATTCTGACGGAATATGTTCTGCAGAACAACTTCAGAATAACGTATATATGCAGGTATACGTCCTTGAACATTAACATATCTGAATGAATGACAGTCTTTTCTATAATCCTCACATATGTCGAATCCTGTTATATTTTGAAAAAAAAAATTGTTCTAAATTCCAAAACACCTCGTAGTTCTTTCAAGGTATTAGTGCGTAATAAACTATCTACACCTGTCAAGTTTGGTGCAATCAATGCACTCATCTGAAATTTCTGTCCCTGAAGTATGACTGTGAACTTTTTTTTTCGCATCTGCATAAGTAAACTGACCATTCCTTAGTATAAGTGAAACATGCTCAATTTTGACTTTGGGTAAGGTCCTTATATATCTGGAAGTATTCACTGTAGAGCCGGATGGAATGGTGCGTGTTGCACCACAATCAAAGAGATTTGATCTTCCTTTGCCATCTTGCAAAATATCGATTGTCTCAATTGCATATTGACTTCATTTTCTTGGAAGATTTTTAGACACATTGTTTGCAACCTTAGTTTTATACCCAGACCCAGTATGACGAGCGTTATCACATGAACCTGTTACTGATATTCCGACTTCGATCTTATTGTAAGTCACTTGACACGAAGAATGACTACATGACTGAGCTTCATGACTCATGCGTATTTGGCAATACCGTTGAATGTGACCTATGTGTCAACATTAGAAAGAAACTTTAGAGGAATTAAAGAATGGTGTATTTAGCCTAAGTGTTCGCGGTTTATCTAGTGAGATGTTACGCGTGTCCCTAGAACTGTGTCTATATCGTTCTGAAGAATGTCTTGGCTAATGCTAGGCCTATGTGAATTGCAAAGTTGGTGACTTAACAAACTAGCTTTCCAAAGCTTCGATTTTGTGACACAAGTTGGAGATCTCCGTGTCGGGAGTAGATTGAGTGGCGATAGAATATTGTTGTGAGCCCATCACACGCTCTGCTTTTGGAGGAATAGACTGAGAATCTAGCTTCAAATTATAATAACACTGCACTTTGACTATATATAGGTGTGCTTAGTCTTGCGTCCACAGCCGTTGATAATTTGACTGCATGACGATTGCGCAGGTGATGAAGGTCCCTTAGGCTTGAGTTCAACTATAAGCTAGGGCAAAGCGGCTTTGTATTTGTTTGCTATATACACTTGCGCTGTATCGCCGGAATTGTATGTAAGCGCACGGGAGACCCAGAAAGGCGGGTTGAGAACTGCTCGTTGGACTAAAGCGCGCATGAAATGCGATTTTAAGCTCTTTCACGGTAGCGATTTTTTTCCCTTCAATTCAAAAACTTGGCCTGCGAGGGTGAGTTTAAATAATTGTACTAGGAGATTGTAAGAGATCTAGTTAATAATAACGGATTTATTTTTGGCTTTTGCTGACTTAAGTAACAAATACAATATCTCCTCTCGCTGTTATATTCATGATGATAGTATTATACATGCTATTTCCAACCACTGGAAGAATAATTTGATTAAGGTTACGTCATCTTCAGAACAGGAAATTGTCTTTGTTTGATATGCTGCATTGTCAAAAGTCTCCAGAAGAGTATGTATAGAATTACGTAAGAATAGTGATGTCAATAATGTTACTTCCTTTTCCACATTCTCTAAGTGGCGTACCCTGTTTAACATTCCTGCCGGTGAATAGAGTCGGATTTTTATTAAAAAAAAAATTATAGTGTTCTGGATACGAAAATATGTTTAGATGTTTAGATCCATACACTTTTATTCTTGGTACAAATCAGCTACTTTTTTTAGATGAAAAAGAGACAGGATTCTTTATGTACATTCTGTACATTAGAAGATGAAGATATCCCACCTCTTTTGGCACTGTGATAGGGCTCTGAGTACTGCAATGTTATTTCATGTTGTTTTCCTCGCAACCGAATAACTTTCAAAATGATCTCTTTGGGCTTTTTGGACAAACATTTTTGGACAAACAGTGAAACATTATATTTTTTCTTACTTCATGCCTAATATTTCATTTACAAATGTAAAATGCAGGAAATCAATCCCAGCCGCGCTCACTGTAAAAGGGACGTAGATGTTATCCTGAGTGTTGAAAAGCACATTGCATTATAAAACCACAGTTTCCATATGTACAATAAATTAAAAGATAGTGCAAAAGGTCTGAATGATAGTATATAGGAAACTATCGTTAAGTAAATTCGTTTATCATTCTCTGTTTACATTGTTTCATAACACTATTTGTCGTATGGTGACATGTATCTATGCTTAAAAAAAATATTGTATATATGCTTGAAAATAGACTAAAAGAAACAAAATCAAATAATAATTGTACTAAAATGCGGCGGGGTTATCACTGTTATTTCCTGTGCATCTATATCTGTAAATGCCAAAAAGTGCGCTCTACCTATAGGCCAAGAGCCTGTCACATATGATTTCATCCCATTTAGCCCAGAAGGTTTTACCCCTTAAAGTTACTTAGACCATCTAGGTCATTCACAAAAAAATTGTCAGCTCAACCCCAGTGGTCGGGTTCGGACCCCAGACCCCCTGAAAAAGACGCCCCGGACGGGTTAATTTCACCCATCTAGCCCATGGACCAAACTTTGTCAGAAGGAATTACTATGGCTGTACATTACAAAAAAGGCAAAACTGACAAAAATTCCTGGTCCGGAAGGGGTTGTCAGACCCCCCACTAAGTCACCCCCAGTCGGGTTGATTTCACCCTATCTAGCCCATGGACCAAACTTTGGCAAAAGGAAGTAGCATGGCAGTATGTTACAAAAATGGAAAAAACTGACAAAATTGTTGGTCCGGAAGGGGTTGTCAGACCCCCACAAAGTTAAACCTGACCTACCCCCCAAAAGGGGGGTTGATTTCACCCCATCTAGCCCATGGACCAAATATACTTATATTAGGACTTTTTTAGTCTCGGATCGCCGGGGCTGTCATCTATGGAAGTTGGCTAGGCGATGCTGATAGGAGGTGTCTTGAGCGTTCAACATAATGCCTAAATTCGCGGTCTTAAAGCTAAACCTAGGCATTTGGTTGAGCCTCTCCTTCGGTCCTGGTTGTTGTTCCTTTCACCAGACAGAGTATAGCATTAGCCAAACGTCAGACGATGTGTTGTTGGGTCCAGACCTCCAGACAATATGTGATTGGAAGTTCAGTGATTTGATGTGTGTTAGAATCGCTATGAGCACCGCTCCTCCACTATGTAATGTCGCATGTAGCTCAGTAGAGATTGTACTATCGTTGCCCTTGGAGACAATTGTGTGGTAGGCTCCTTCGGAAGATTAGCTCCACGAGGCTCTACTCAAATAAATTAAAACGTTCTGTTGATTTCAAAATGATTTATTCTCTCCGTGAAACAATTAAAAGTTCAATTGAACGTTTAAGATAACTTCAAGATACTGATTGGAAACAATAAATAGGATAACTTATATGGCCGTTATCGTGAGTAATGGTTGATTCCCGTTGCCTCTATTAAAGCTGCTCAGAAGTTGCAAAGCTTGGGATTACACGTGATGAGGCATCTGATCCATCATTGGTTAAATTTTACCTACTTCGGACTTTGGAACATAATTATTTTTCTTGTGAATCAAGTGCTGAATTCCATTGGGATAAACACACGATATAATTAAATTTAGGGGCTTAATCCCCAAACCTATACAATATTCGTAAGAGAAAATTATGAAAAACTATTTTACTATCACTGTTTCATTACTTTTAGAATAAATTTCAAATACCGATATTCTCGTGTAAATAATACCTCCGAATATGTCTGCATGCTAGTAATACATGGTGAAGGTCTAGTTCAAACGATGAACATCCTCACAAGTAGATTTTGGTAGTCCGGTGATATTTTGTAGAAGCCCGACATTTTTGTGTGCACTTAAGACCGATATATGTAAAGGAAAACCATCATTCTCTCCACAGGTGTATATTTTAGGGCCGATTTCCGAGACTTTTTCTTGCAATAACATACTTAAAATTCTTAATTGGTTAATAATCGATTCACACATGCACCTTATAGTATGACATGTTATATGTTTAATTAATAAATAAACCTCATAACCGATATTAGCTGATCAAGAATTCAATTTTCATTACATCTAAACTAAGTTTACAAGCACCAAAATACACCGAATCTAATTTAGCCATGTGTATATCAAATGGCGTAGTACCGTTGTGAGTAATCTTCCTGAACTATGAGTGGTACCAAAGTTCATGTTTGCTTTGATATTTGGTTATTGGTGAACTGATATAAAGCGCACGTTATTTCTTTTGTTTGTACATCAGTGCTCTACAACGTCTATCGATAAATAACAGACGTATTGAATGGCAAGTATCTTTACTAAATTATCTTACTTTTATTATTCTGAAACGATCACCCATGTGTACAGCATGTATTATATTTCCTATGATTTATTTCCATATTTGATGATACTGTTTACTCCAAGAGACTGTATGAACATTACATATGAGTATTATTCTGTCTTCACAAATTATGGGTGAGAAAGTGTTTGTATGTTTTACAATGATGTTGTATATAAACTGGTTTCGGGAGTATGTTTACATCGTTATTGGCACATGAGCGCAATATACTTTGTCTATCGGGCAAACACGCACTTATAGAATGATAACAAACTTCCACTGATGATTACTTGTATGTTATCTTATCTCGTTGCCGACTGATATATTGTCCTCAATATCTTATGGTTTCGCATTGTATATTTACCATGCGTTATTAACTTTATGAAGAAAAAATCAATTCTGACGCATATTACTTAACCAGTCATTTCATATCTAGAAATATCGCGTGTATATTTTCATTCATGTTTTATCATGTAGTGTCTTGCTACAGTCACCTTAAATGAATATTGCTAACCCATCCCAATTGAGTTGCATAAAGTATCATGTACATGACTTCGTGACGTCATGACCTTTTACAGAACAATATGGCTGTATTTGTGCTAGTGCTAAGTTGCCACTTGTAATGTGTTAAATATTAACCTATCAGATAAAGAAAGTAAACGAATGCAGTTCCCTTTTAGTTTCGTTAGTATATATGATGTTTGATGCAGTGCTTCGCTTCTTGTAAAGATACGACTATTCCATGGGCCTTAATAAAATCATGGCCATAGATAAAAAAGCTTTTGCTGTAGATATGCCAATAATACATGTGCATGCAGCTTTAATATTGTACGGAAATTTACGTTACGATATGGATTTTGGGACATGACTATAGATGCCTCTCCAACCCACCCAACCATTAATAAGAGGCACACTTATGTTGACTTATAATCGACGTTATAAAAAGATAATCGATGAGATAAATATGTATCGTCCACGACATTCGTATCGGTATATGATTCTTGAAATATATTGACATGACCCTGGCTATGAAATATAGGCCATAAAATACATAGAAATAATAAAAGCTAACTGTGTTTCAGCTAAGATGGTTAACTTCATGAATGGCCAATTCAGATATTGTTTTTCAAATTGCATTAAAAAGCTTCTGTCTTACTTTTAATTGCAGTACCGTTTTCTCACAAGTGGAACTTCATATGCTGTCGGTCCTACCTAACGTCACTACTTACTGGATAATGCAATTGATATGATTCATATTGGTGTATTGGTAAATGTATTTCATGTTGGTAGAGGCGTTACTACAATGTGTAGTGCCATGTCTGTACAATATAAATAGCATATTCGTTGTGCAGTTTGTGTCCAAAATACTATCCATGATCCCATCAGATTGAAGTGGGTATTACAGATTCAATCATTAAACCTTTACGTCAAATACAAGACCACATTTTTGAAGGGACGTCGACACAAGCTGTCAAAACCGAGGAGTGGGAATGTGTATTATAAGCAGAATGTAACTGAAAATAGTTCACTATTCCATTTATAGCCTTACGCTGAGGGATAATCTTACAACGTAATGATATCATAGAAGGAAAGACATCAACACAAGTTGCCAAAAGCGAAGCTGCCGGAGTGTTGTAATATAAGTATAATTTAAATTAAATTATTTCACTATCCCAGTTATAGCCTTTACACTGAGGGATAATCCAACAACATAAAGATATCAAGTTTATGGTAATTTATTGTAAACGTATATAGGTTTGAGGAAGACCGTATACTACATAAAAAGGACAGGGCTTACCTCTTGGTGTATGCCTACTTTTACTTCCATTGTGAAATACAACTACAACCAATTTATTGTAATATTGTAAGCAGAATGTAATACTGCTAGGCAAAGGTTCATGTTATTACTTGTTCTGTCTGATTGGTCAATGAATCACGCATTTTGTAAATCAGTCAACACCGGCTTAAACAGGAACTTAATGTTCTACACGGTTGCTCAACATCAACGTAGTAAAACATTATGACAAATATTGTATTACAATTAACCATCAAATATGACTGCAGAATATATGTATATATGGAAGCAATAACCGATCAGAGCTCTGGATACAATTTAATACAATCTCTTTATTAAAAGTTATCAGAAGAGTAAGGCACGTCGCACTTACCGTTTAAGGTAGTCTAGATGTAATTCGCCAAAAATATACAAATGAAAACATTACAAATAGCATAGAATCACACGTCTAACACAGGTCTGCCATGTTAACTTAACATAGTGCTGCTCCGTATTCAGTTTAGTACTGTCTACAGGTCTGATTAGTTCCAAAGTTCATGTTTGCTTTCGCTGCAAGGTACTATGGATATAAGGAATATGTTATCATATTACAATATTTGATAACTTTGTTTAATACCTTTGACAAGCGAGTAATCATAAACATATGGAATGGTATTGAGCAGTCATAAACAATATTTCTTACTCTAATGCCTTTTAAAAGCACCCAACTTTCCAGCTAGATTTTGAGCTTTAATAATGTTATGCCGTGATCGGCGATTTTGCTTTCAATTCTTTTAGTAACATTATGAGTTCATTTATTAGGAGCGTGAAGACCATTAATATCAAATGGTTGCAGCGTATATACTTCTTTACTGTTAAGTTCATAGATCAACCTAATAAACGGATAAACAACCGGTAACCAGGTTGAAAAGGAACCGAAACACCAACTTAAAGATCGGTATCGGCTTTATTGTGGCAAGGTTATGGATATTTTATTGCGCAGCTTTGCGTACGAATGGTTAACGGATTCCACAAACAGATATTGTTACGCCTAACTGGTTTCAATATTAAAAGCAATATGCAATAATTATAAAGCATGATTGTTTGCCATGCTGACTATTCCTGATTGGTCAATATTGTAAAACAACCTGTGTTATATGCATTTCTTTTTAGCTATATATAATATACGTCGGTCTACGAAGGAACTGAATCTTTCACTTTATAATTGACAATCGTCGTTGAATAAACGGTTTAGTTTATTAGGGTGTTTTGAACACTCCTTTGCCCTCTCCCTGTTTGGTTCAGTACTTTTTCGTCGTAATTGCCTTTTTTTCTTTTGTTTTATATACAAAAATCTTGTTCCCTTTGGATATGTCAGGATATTTCTAAATGTATCTCATTTGTGACTTTTCTTTTTATAATTTATAGGTAGTGTGAAATACTCAAAGTCAAAACTGGATTGTCGTTCAATGATAAGTATGATAAGCTAATAAATGAAATGAAACGAAACCAAATTCCCTTCATCATATTTGATGCATTAATATCAATAATCCAACAATTTTTGAGGAAGAAACTAAGTGGATAATAAGTGATTTATTACGCGTTTTTACACATTTTACGTGTGATGTAAATGTATTCCGAAAGTGAACCAAATCTTAGTTTACTTGACATCTCTTTCTGCAGTCAGCCTTCTAAGAAATTGAAAACTACGGGCACATCTCCCCCTCCAGGTAAAGGGAGGAGGAGATATATGAAAAATTCTATCTGACATTATTAAGACTTACGGAGAGCTTTATTTGTTCATACCTAATAACTCAATGATTGAAACGTGATGATTAGAGAGTATGCAATTTGGGAAAGTGGTGTGTTCTTTTTTATTTATTTTTGAATACATAATTATTCTTTTTAATTATTTAGTCAGAGCTATCAATGAACATTCATACGATGGTGTGTAACTTTGAATGAACTTTATATACTTTAGCATTATCAATAATTACATTCACATGATATTGACGTCATGTGTATAATTGAGTGTACACCTAATTTGTTTGACAGAACTATTAAACTTAATTAAACAAATAGACTTGCAACACTTATACTTAATGCTATAAGGGTATTTCTTACTTTCAGCTCGAGTATTTAGGCTTCGACTGAAATTTCAACAAATTAGTGTATCAAACATTACAATATAACATTTTTTCTCTCACATTAAAACTTGAGTACAATTTTTTTACAATATCAATTAAATCATCCAAACCACAGTTATTGTTGAACCATATAATAGCCACGGGTACAAAGAATGACTCTGTTACATTCGAAACAACCCATATAACGGCATGGAAGAGGTTTAAAGAGAAATGTTGCTATTTATGAACATGTAATTACATTTAATGGAAATTGATCATGTAGTAAATATATGTTATCATTTATAAAGAAAACTGAAATATGTTGATAAATTAACAAACGTATTTTATTTTATTTTTTGAGGTCAGTATATTTCATATATTTTTAAACTTATCTTAATGTCTTTATTTAACGATGTGCATGGTGGTTTTCCGATGGGTTTTTTGGGGGTATAGGAAAGTACTCATGTAGTTTCCATACATTGTTTTTTATTGTTATCTAAGGTTTTTTCTTTAAAATAATGCTTTGATAAGTGTGTTCCTCGTTTTTTAACCAAATTGTAAAATACAATACATAAAAGTCTGATTCAAACAATACTAGTTTTTGTGACTGGATCTGTGAACTTCTGTTTCATACTGACAGTAGTTTTTGTCTAGTTTGTATTCTTAAAATGACTTTTAGTCTCAAAGCTCTTTGTTCTCATCTGACTATCGAATAATACACTACACATGGGCATACTATATTCAGTTTCGTTTTATTGTTAGCATTGCTAGATACGCCCGATTGAATATTTGTATTACTCTAAATCTTTGAGTGTATTATATCTTCAACCTGTTAAAATGCACTTGTATTTTGTTTATTGTTCGATGATCTTACAAATACATATTATGTGAAATCAATAGAACACCGCATTCGCTATTATCAGATAAGAACAGTAAGCGACTACAATTCTATATCAGTTTCGTTTTACTTTGTGTATTGTTTTTCTAGTATGTGTGTAAAATGGTACTTGTTACTTGTGGATATATATCTATCTTCGGGCTCTGAATAACATCATTGTTACAGAAAGGTTGCCTCACAGAGCCGTACACTGGGGCCAATGATACTTTCTTTATAGGCATGCTTACAAAGATAGTTAAATAGCTATTTAAAATACCCCTTTCAGGTTTGTCTATATGAATCTCTCTTTTTCAAAACACTGCATTATTCTTTTCATATTAGACCGTTGGTTACAAAAAGTTCAATTTCTGTGAATATAAACACCGTAAATATACAAGGCTGAAAGATTGATGATTAACATGTCAACAAACCTCCCAACGTGAAGGCGGTTACCTCGTCTTTCTTTCTTTTTTCTTCTGATCACAAAGTGCGTACTTCCGGGAGAGGGTTGGGGGGGGGGGGTGGGGGATTCACTCCAACTGTGAAAATACCAAGAGGGTCAGAAACTTGGAGCCAAAGTCAGCATGGCCTTACACCCATGAAAGTAAAAGCTGTGCACAACGAAACGAAGAAAAGAAAAGAAAAATAGTTGTTTCTACAATACTTCTATTATATTTCCAAAATGCTTCAGCTTCAATGGTTCCAAATCAGGTATCAGAGAAAATTCCAAATGACTGTAATTCCTCTTCCTGACATTTGATTTGTGTGATGTAAAGTCGCAACGTGATAACAAGAATATCACCATAGTGCTACAGATTGCGGGGACTTCCTCCCATATCAAGGAATCACAATATATTCCAGGGAAACTGAATTAATGTCTCCCTCTCCCAATTGTGCTTATATTCTTTAAATACTATACGAGATAACAAGATATATCTGAAAAGCGACAGCTTTAAGAGTATTTACCACATTGACCCCAACTAGTCTCCAAAATACTTTCCAGACAAACACAATTCTTATATCTTTAAAGTACAACGAACAACTAGCCACTATGCTCCTCCTATGCGACTTTTTGTAGTGATTAATCCATTGTCTACATTAATGATTGTACTGTACTTATCAGATGGATTTATATATATACCTTATTGTATCACATGTTAAATGTTCATTTAATGTATCAACCTTATAACCGATATTAGTTGACTAAGGATTACATATCTATTACCGATAATCTAAGTTTAAAAAGACCCAAATACCCCGAATTTACTATAGTTAGGTTTGGTTTTTGGACTAGTTTGGGTTGATTTGAGTCACGTGAATATCAAATGGCGCCGTACCATTGTGAGTAATCCACTATATTCAAGTACTATGGATGGTACCAAAGTCCTTGTTTGTTTTTTTTTATTGATGAACTGATATCAAGGGTACGTTTTCTCTTTTGTTGGCACGCCATAGCAATACAACGACAATTGAAAAACAACGGACATATTGAGTGATAAAAAGCTTTACTGAATTATCCTCCGTACTTTTACTCTTCTTAAGCGATCACACATGTATACAGCATTTGCAATGTTTCCACTTTTTTCTGTCCATATTTGATGATAATGTGTAGTCCGAGAGGCTGTATAAACATTACATGTTAGTAATATTCTCTCTTCGGAAATTATGGGTGATAAATCAAGTTTCTATTTGAAATTTATTGTACAAAAACTGATATCACAGGATAGTTATGTACTTTGTCTATCGAGCAAATACGAACATATAGGAAGACAACATACTTCGACTGATTATACTACAATTAAAAGGGAAAAATGTAATCCCAAGTATAAAATAAAGTGGCGACTTTTTGAAGTGATGAACCCACTGTCTACATGAATTATTGTACTGTGCTTATCAATCGATTCATATATATATATATATATATATATATACCTTATTGTATCACATGCTAAGTGTTCAAGTAATAAATAAACCTTATAACCGATAGTAGCTGACCAAGGATTACATGTCTATTACGGATAAACTAAGTTTAAAAATACCCAAATACCACGAATTTGCTATAGGTAGGTCTGGTGTTTGGGCTAGGACGGGTTGATTTGAGTCACGTGGATATCGTATGGCGCCGTACCGTTGTGAGTAATCCACTATCTTCAAGTAATATGGGTGGTACCAACGTTCGTGTTTGTTTTTTTAATGATGAACTGATATCAAGGGTTTGTAATCTCTTTTGTTGGCACGCCAGTGAAATGCAACGTATATCGATAAACAACGGACATATTGGGTGATAAAGAGCTTTACTGAATATTAAGCAATCACACGTGTATGCATTATTTGCCATGTTTTCACTTATTTCTTTTCATATTTGATGATAATGAGTAGTCAGAGAGGCTGTATGAACATGACATATGAGTAGTCTCCTGTCTTTGTAAATTATGGGTGATAAACCAAAGTTTCTACTTGGAATGTATTGTACAGAAACAGATATCTGGAGAATGTTAACAGCTTTATGTCACATGATATTGATTTACTTTGTCTATCGAGCAACTACGAACTTAAATCATGATAAAAAATTCCCACTGTTTATTACTTGTATGTTAAACTTGTTTTAGTCTTAATCGCATATAATGATGTTGCCAACTGTTATAATGTCCTCAGTATCTTATATCATGGTTTCGCATGGTATATTTTCCATACATTACTAACTTTATGAAAAAAACTTTCAATTCAGAAGCTCAATATAATTAGTTTTATGTATTTTTTCACCACTCATTTCATATCGACCCATATCGGGTGTAGGATCTCCAACTGCAACACAAACTTAATGTCTCGAGTTTGAGGTGAGTGCCTCTAGCTCTAGCTCTAAAATGCGTTCATTTACAGTCATTTTATTAAGTAAAATAAAAATCCTTTCTGTTCTTAGTAGAGTGGTAGCAAAATAGACAGTGCATT
Organism: Apostichopus parvimensis; assembly: GCA_000934455.1. Classification (NCBI taxonomy): domain Eukaryota; kingdom Metazoa; phylum Echinodermata; class Holothuroidea; order Aspidochirotida; family Stichopodidae; genus Apostichopus; species Apostichopus parvimensis. Next base: position 63,592 of record KN889525.1, on the reverse strand, counting down.
CACTTTGTTGTTATTGTTTCTCATTTTGGATCTATTACTTTAAATTAATCCTTTGAATTTATCACTCAGTTCCTTTGAACCCAGTTGCTAGTCAATAGTTCTTGAACAATGCATCAAATCAAGTGCTTTAATCTAACATGTAAAAGTTTTGTATTCGGTTTTCACTTTATTTCATTTCGCAGTTAAAATGGCGCTTTGCTTATTTGCTATTTATATATGTTTCTCATATGATGGTTAAAATCAATTACTTTGTTTTCAATTGATATGACAGACGTGTTTACTTTTAAGTCTAGCAAATTTTACTCACAGTTGGGACTTTTCAGTCCTAATAAGTAGTCTTACTCTTCAGAAAATACACAAATGAAAGAGTTACCAAAAGAATATAACCACAGGCCTATTTGGCAATAAGGGTTAACATAATATTGCCCCTTTATGAAGTCAGTTAAGTACACTGTAAAAACTAAAAGGGTTTATTTACCGCAAAATAGGGTAAATGTAAATCCCGCATGTGGACACAAAGTATGGGTATTTATAACCACATTTAGATGTGCATTAACCCTTTATTGTGTTGCTATGCAGGATTTACATTTACCCACTATTTGGTTTCTTTTACACAATTTAGATGTGCATTTACCCTTTATTGTGTTGCTTTACATTTACCCACTATTTGGTTACTTTAACACAATTTAGATGTGAATTTACCCTTTATTGTGTTGCTATGCAGGATTTACATTTACCCACTATTTGGTTTCTTTTACACAATTTAGATGTGCATTTACCCTTTATTGTGTTGCTATGCAGGATTTACATTTACCCACTATTTGGTTTCTTTTACACAATTTAGATGTGCATTTACCCATATGTGTGTTGCTATGCAGGATTTACATTCACCCACTATTTGGTAACTTTAACACAATTTAAGTGTGAATTTACCCATATTTGTGTTGCTATGCAGGATTTACATTTACCCACTTTTTGGTTACTTTAACACAATTTAGGTGTGAATTTACCCATATTTGTGTTGCTATGCAGGATTTACATTTACCCACTATTTGGTTACTTTAACACATGTTAGGTGTGAATTTACCCATATTTGTGTTGCTATGCAGGATTTACATTTACCCACTATTTGGTTACTTTAACACAATTTAGGTGTGAATTTACCCATCTTTGTGTTGCTATGCAGGATTTATATTTACCCACTATTTGGTTACTTTAACACAATGTAGGTGTCAATTTACCATTATTTGTGTTGCTATGCAAGACTCACATTTACCCACTATTTGGTTAATTTTAAACAATTTAGGTGTAAAGTTATGCCTTAGTTGTGTTGATGTGTGGGATTATTCCATTAAATCTTTTTGGTAATATTATGCTTAAGATGTACAATTATCTTTTTGATGCTACTGCACATAAATTATGTTAAAGGTATTCTGTATTGGCCCAAAACTATAGCATGCTATAATCGCTAGATGTTTTCAAAGAGTACTTTCCTGGAGGTCACTACCCTCCAATGGTTCACAGACATTCTACATGAACACACAAGATGACTGGATGTCTCAGTGAGGAAAATTTCCTCAAGAGTGGTAATAAAAACAGTTTAGAATTTTAAGCAAATTTAGGTGACCATATTTGGCCAACACAGCATACCGTCGTTGGGCTACATAACACAATGCAATTTAGTTGTGCAGATTCTTGCAATTAATATATGGGTAAGAATGTTAAATTTGGAGAAAACTAGAAACTTCAAACATGAATACTACACTGCATAAACGTGATATGAATAATCAATGCAATAACGTGTTTATATCAATCTAGGAATATTCACGCATAATTTACAATATGGTGAAACAACACTTAAAGTTGGTAACATATGTGTATAAACAGTATACTAGTAAAACCTTGTCTAAAAATGTTTCATTTACTAATGTATGATCACATTTTCTCAACAATTAGAAACTGCAACAGCCCATTACAAGGCATGACAGGTATTAAACCATGTAACAATTTTCATGTACATCGATGAATACATATGTAAAATTAAGGTGTGCCAATCTCTTAACATAAATCTCTATTGACCACAAATATTACTTTCAGGTTGTCTCTTATGATTATGCTGTATCACTGTCACCTTAAAAATCCGGTATCACTCAAAAAGTGCATTACTTTGGCATAACATTTACCATAACTCCCACTTTTATAAAATGGCTCAGCAAAAACTTAAGGAACTTAGAACATTAAAATAAACAATTATAACTTACCAATAAAAACAATTTGTATGTAAACAACTAACTTTCCACACCAATGCAGGTACATCAACATGCTTTCGTTTATGATCAAACCCATCAGTTCTCACTGACCATGCATGTTGCATCAACACAATAATGGTAGACATGATAAGACCTGTATGTTACTAAGTTGTATATTAATAACTCTAAAACATACCTTTACTCTAATATATGATTCATTATACAGTTCTTAGTGCCTTAACATTTCATGTTGATTTATCTTGACTACAACACCTTCAAAAAGTTGCATTAGAGTGGTGCATGTTTATGTGCACCACCCCCACCCCCACCCCTCCGCCAACCAAATTTTGTCGTGACAGAACAAGCCACAATATTTGGAACTTTCTTGTCACTGATCTCATTGTTCCAGCAATTGTCTCCATGATTTTATTTATATGTACATCAAGCATTACAAAGATTATCGATAACAACTTCCTGGTCTTGGTAAAAAATGGCAAAAACAAAAACAAACTCAATCTTGTTCTTGATTTGAATTTGCAAATCAAGCAAATATATGGTGATGCTTAAGTTTAGGCCTATGATTGTGAATGATCACCATTAACCATCTAGCCTAATCTGTTTTGAGTGTAATGGAGGCTAACTGAGGAAGACTAGCATACAAGTAGTCTACACTAAGCTTGCTTCAACTAGGCTGAACGTTAAACCTTCATCACTATACCCCTCTATGCTTATCGTAGACCTCAAAATTTATCACAAAATATTACTGTACACAATTTTGCAACATTCTTAATGCTCATCAATCTTGGTTTGAATGAATAAAGAAATTTACTGGTTTAGATAATTTGCTTAATATCAACTAATTGCTGTTTGGCCTTCTTCTTACAGCCAGTTCTAATTGTATTAACAGCTTATTATTGACTTTACTATATGACACCTTTTATAAAGTTGCATTAGAGTGTTCCAACTAAATTTTCGCCCCCAACTTTGCTCTTCGTCATAACCAGGCATGTCACAGCACTTCAAACTTGTAGTTGTCCCTGATCTCACTGTTTCACCAATTGTAATGTTTAGTAATATCATTTAAGTGTATTAAGAATTACCCACATTATCATTTTACACATTATTGGTCTTGTAAAATTATGCTAACAAACTAAATCCCTGAAAACAACACTATGCAAATCCAGCAAACAATCTGAAAAACATAACTAACAATAATTCTGGGTCAACAAATAACAGAAAAACAATAGAATTTGAAGAAAAGTTACAAAATTAAATAAATCATGCTTGAAGTTTTGCAATTAATGCAATGATCTTTTGAGGCAATTTCCCCTTGTCTTTGCATTGCAGCAGAACATTTTGCAGAAATGTCAGTGTTCCTTTCACTTTGCCATTATACTGTATGTTGAAAACATAATATGTAGCCAGCAGGATTAGAACTGCCTCAGGGAAAGATGCTGCAGTACTGCATTTTTCGTTTTCTGCAATGATTGTTATGTTTGATGGGTCCAGCGGTTTCCCAGTGTATGTTATGACCGGTGTGTTGATTTCAACATCCGAGCTAACCTATCAAACAATGAAATAAATAGGATGAGTAATTCCTGATAACACATTTTCAAAGGTTAATCCAGCTTCTTCAGAATCATATACACTATACTTGCATTCGATAATATTACTTGGGAGCTGTTTTGAATAAGCATCATTTCTAGCTAGAAATGAATATTGCAAATGTTTCTATAACTCAGGGTTATAAACCAGAACTTGTCAAATAACTTAGTGATTCGTTGCCAATATGAAGCAACTTTGGATGGCAGATTTACCAACTTCCACCATGCTGACCTGATATCACCAGAAGTGCCATTGGCCTTAGAGTATCGAATAATAGGTGCCTATATAAGAAGATTGAATTTGAAACCAACTATCATTTCTTCAGCGATCAACTTTATTAAGACTTGGCTCTAATTGAAGACAAGTGAACCGTGACCTCCATGCAAAACATTCTTGATTTGCTACTTACCAAATGCTACCTAAATTCAATTCATGAGTTGTGGTGGTAACTAAAGGGTTCAGGCCGTCATGTCTGTTGATCTCAAATGACCTCTGACCACAATGAAAAACAGGAAGAACCACCTACACACCAAGGGTTACCTTGAGTGATCTTTGAATTCAAAGAAAAAATAGGGATCATCTGCTCACCAGGGATATCTACATATTACTCTTGAAGTGCAAACCATCTTTCACTTCTTGAGGTATCGTGTTTACAAACCGAGGCCTCACACACACCCCGATCAGCATTGCATAGATTTCTTTGGCCTTAGAAGAGTTATCGACATATTACTCTTTACATCTTTTGCAAGTTTACAAATAATACTCATAAAAGGGTTATTAAAATGGGAAGCTTACATCATCATCACTGTTTATAAACAGAAAGTTGCGATCTTCTTTCAGGAAGCCAGGTGGTATCCAGAGAGCTGCGGTCCATATAGCATCTGTAGCAAAAATAAACACTTAAGTTATTGTCTTCATTCAGTGTAAATAAATGTACAATGTAACACCACAGTAAGCTTTTTCATGCTGATTTCCTGAAAATAACAAAATGATTTAGTAAGTTGATGTAGTGTATCAATGCAGTTTTATCTCTGCACTCTTAAAAATTACTACATTGAAGTGTTCCTTAATGTTTTATTGCAGGATTTAGTAAACCATCTAATTCATCCAATGACGACACTTGCTATTTTGTCTCATATGGTCACAACTTGTCTCCTTGCTCAGATTATCCTGTATATAAGACACTTTTGAAAGTAAAAATACAAAAACAAATAGCAGGATTGGCCACATTTTTCTTCATTATCTTGAAAGACCTTGGATATTTTTTTCAAAGTTTTCAAAACATCTGCCATTAGTTTAACTAGTTTATATTTTAAGAAGCTGACAAAATGCTTGTCTCAACTGAAACTGTTAAGACATTTCTCCTAGTCTACATAATAGTAAACTTTTTTATTATTTTTGGTAATTAACTCAGCACTTTGAGATGTAAACTTACCCCTTTTGTCTTTTGCTGTCAATTGCTGAATAAAGTTGTTGTATTCAACAAGGAATTGAAGAGTGCCCTTTGAATGATTTGTGTTGTAGTTGATGATCTTTGCTGCAATGTCATCAAGGTTTTTGTAGAACATCTCCGATACTGCATCCCAACTGATGATGGCTGAAAAATCTTCTATAATCTATTAATTAAGGTAATAAAAAGGATGATAATGACATTGTATTAATAAACAAAACTTTCAAACAGGAACTTTCAGCCAAGAATTCGTGTTAGATCATTAAGTCAGTAAAAGAATCTTGTTTTGGCAGATATTCATGGTTTTCTTCAGTCAAACCTCTATTTTAGGTGAAATTCTAAACATTCAAATACTCTTACATATCATCCATGGTATGTAGATTCACCTACTTTTTGAAAATCCCTGTCAAAGCTAACAATGTGTTTCTTCCATGGTTAATAAAACAGCCATGATTAGCTCACTTGGCAGTTTAATTTGAGGCAAAAATACACTCATGACCCTTTTCCTTGAACTTTGTTGACCTCAAATGATTCTTGAACGAACAAAAGTAGGAATCATCTACTAACCAAATGCAATCTACATTCTAAGGGATTTTTAAGAAGCCAGTAACTGACATTTTTCCACTTATTGCACTGTGTTTCATGAATATCAGCTATGATTCGAGGAAGCTTCCCTTCCTGAGAAATCCTGAGAGCAAGCTATGCAGCAATGAACACATGTTCATTCACCCATACATACACAAGCCTTAACATTGGCTTTTGATTTTGTCAAACCAACAATTTCCAGTGTAGAACATAATAATCATAAGTCTTAATAATTAGGAATCATTTGTTTGAAATTACCTGTTCTGCACAAAATAGAGTAGGAAATTTGTCTCTGATTTCTGCTATTGGTGATTTCTCCTCAAGAACAAGTCTCCTTCTCTCTCCAAATGTCAGTGCCATTAATGACTTAATTTTTTTCTTGTCTTGTTTTTTCTTTGTTGATTCCCTTTGTAGTTCCTTAATGTGCAGTTTGATAGTCTCCTCTGTTTCACCCTCAGGTAGAGTCTAATGAGCTCCCTCTTTTCGTTCTCCCTCATCAGTTGTTGCATGTGTAGATGTCTTCCTCTTCTTCACAACTACATCCCTTGTCATGTGTCTCCTCTCATTTCTGAACTTATCTTTGAGTGCATTTTTCAATGCATCCTACAAAGCCAATATGCAAAAATGAATGGAACTGCACAGTATGATGTGATAATCTGATATCAATGTTACATATTCTGTTAACATACCCTTCTTCAGTCTGGACTTGTAATTTAAAGAGCTATGAAATTGTGATGAACACTTGAACACAAACTATATTGTAATTTTGTTACAAGGTCTTAAAAACAGCTGAACAATTCAAATTAAACTTCAACACTATTGTTAGGTATAAAACTCGGTAACCTCACTGTCACCTACAAGAGCAGGGTACAATTTGGCGTGTTCGAATAGAGGCTATCCGACCAATATAAAGACACAGTACAAGAAATTCAACAACACATTCAAGTATAAGCTTGATAATAAATGTAATTCTTCAAAGTTACACAAAGTTTCGTCTTCCTTTAATTAATATGGATATAAGGCTAAATCATCAATACCTTGGATTCAAATATTAACCAGGTAATAGCATGTAGTTCAGGTAATATGCAACGTTGAAACCATTTGCACGAGATTAACAAATGTTGGGTGTTTCTACATAAATTTTATTTTACACTGTAACGCTTACTCAATACCCCAGCGGTTCGTTTATCCTAGAGAAGCTAAGTGATACATCATACATGGATAATGTTGGTTTTACAACAATATTAAGAGTAGTTTCCTGTGAACACGATATTAAGTATTCAAAATTCAACGACGTTCAGTTGTCCAACGCTTCTCAGTATTTGTTTATGTTCTCGTAGCCATAAAGATGTTTACACTGGTCAGTTAAGGTTGATAAGGCTGAATCCGGTGAAAGTAATGAGTGGGATCCAAATTAATCCCAAATGGATATACAAGTGGCAAATGGTATCATATATTATCGTCCCTTGGCAAGCCTCGTAGTACAGCTGCAGTGATATATGTCACTTTCCAATACTGCCATGAAACAGCTG
>KN889525.1:19371-47227 GCA_000934455.1 Apostichopus parvimensis | reverse complement strand
ACGTTGCGTGGACAGTACATCCTACTTTTGTGTTATCGCAGTTACATACTTCACGTGGAAACGGTCTGAGTAACATTTTCAATGTAGATAAGATAATCCAAATATAATCGATGCACTTTCTTTCAATACAATAGCTGCACTAATATACGACAGTGCTAAAGCTTCAGTTGATTTGTTACAGAGTGCCAAGGCAATGAATGTTTTCGTATTTTCAGAAATGGTTTTAAAGTTTTCTGAATGTACGATATCAACTTTGACCCCCCAAACTTTAACCCCCTCCCCGCAAAAAAAACCCGATAATACAAGCATATTACGGTGATGAATTCCAGTAACATAGTAGGATGCATGTTTAAACTTTCATACGTGACCACCGCGTATTTTCCATGCCCATGTTATGGTTTCAAGGCCAACCGTTGACGTGTGTTCATTATCAGTACATCTGTGCGAGTTCATCAAATCACAATTGTATACATAAAAGGATAACGTGGTAAAGATTATGTTTTCTTTATATTATTTTTACTAATTAGATCTTCGTCAGAAGGGGAAATGATTTTGACGATAGAACACTTCTCAAAGTAACCAGATATAAATGAGTTTTTATTGAAAATTATTAATATAAAGAGACCTTACTTGAAAGTGATCTGTTTTAAGTTGTTACTTTTTAAAACGAATTTCGTCAGGAATTTTCTTTTTAAAAAGTAAGGGAAGACAATAGGTAAAAGAAAGTGTATCGTGTACATCTTCTACATTTACTTATTATAGAAACGTATTAAGTCATATCATACATTTAGCTGTTATAGAAAACGTATTAAGTCATACCATACATTTAGTTATTATAAAAACGTATTAAGGCATATTATAAATGTAGTTATTTATAGAAACGTATTAACTCATACCATACATTTAGTTATTATAGAAAACGATTAAATCATACCATACATTTAGTTATTTTAATGTGTTGTACATTACAAAGGTCGTTTGTACTCCGTGTGTTGTTATTTATGTTTTGTTTCTTCTTGTCACCTGCCATGCTAAACATATGAATACGCATATGAGTCAATCAGTTTGGATGTGTACAATCGTGTTTTTTTTAGGGTCCTTATATGCTTTTAGAGGACAACCGTTGACGTATGTTCATTATCATCAAATCACAATTTTCTTGATGAAAGGATAACACTGTAAGGGTTGTTTTTTAAATTATTGTTTCGTCTAATTAATTGATCTTCTTCAGAAGGGAAAATAATTATGACGATTAGAAACTCTTTCCAAAGTAACCAGGAATAATTGGGTGTTTGTTAAAAGTCATTCATATAAAGTGACCTCTCATGAAAGTGATCTGTTTAAATTATGACCTTATAAAATTAATTTTGTCATCAATTTCCCTTTTTAAAAAGTAGGTGAAGACAATGGGTAAAAGAAAGTGTATCGTGTACAGCTTCTATATTTTCAGTACAGAAACGTATTAAGTCATACGGTACATTTATAATGTGTTGTACATTACACCAGTCGTGTATACTCCGTGTGTTGTTATTTCTATTTTGTTTATTCGTGCCACCTGGTATGTTAAACATATGAATTTGCACTCGAGTCATTTAGTTTGGGTGTGTCTAAGCGCTAAATATATAATAAATCAGATGATATAAATTGCCTTGATTTCAATGTTACCGTAAATGTCGTTTCGATCTTTTCCAATTAACGAATGGTAAGTTACAACATAATGAGTGGCTTTAGAAATTGTATTACAGGCAAAGGAACCGATGGTTAGATCCAGTATTAATCCTTCTGCCTCCTCGCCCGCCCCTTCCTCCCCCACCCCTTCCACCAGGGGCGGACTGGGTCTTAAAACCAGCCTGGGCATTTTCCACCTAGACCGGCCCATTATTCATTGATATGTTACGAACATAGTGATCGCCGTCCCCCTCCCCATTGAGATTTGTTTGAAGTTAAGGAATGCCTAGATGCAAAATGGTGCTATTTTTCTCAATTTTGTAGTTAACAATAATCCTTTAAAAAAGAACCAAAAATAATTTTCCAGAAGCAACACTGGATTAAACCGACACAATTTAAAAACGTTAACAAAAATATACAAAAATATATGTTTTAGACTGGATTTTATTTAGTTTTTCAAGCATTTTGTGACAACATGCTAGAAAAAAATGAAAAAAAAAACCTAAATAAAATCCACTAAATCATATATGTTCAATAACACGAGCACATATCATGTCTACGAGAGTATGAAACTTCCGAGTTTGGTGCTTCTGGCATCCTCACCATCAATGATATTTTTAGTGTCAAGTTTGGCCAAGATCCTTTTTTTTCCACAGACATCAACATGAACGCCTCAAGATGTTCTTGTGTCATTGTACTTCTCAAACGGTGTTCTATTCTCTTCAAGGCAGAGAAAAGAACGTTCACATACCACTTGCGACACAGGTAGCGTTAGCAACAGCCTGTAGGCAAGCCCAATGCTCTTGTAAGCAACGGTGAAAGGTTCAACCTGGGGAGCACATCGTAGCAGTAGAGAGGACAGTCTTAACATGACTCACTTGATAAGCTCTCTCTGTCCTGTTCAGACTCACCGTCACTGTCATCCTGCAATGTATAAGCATCTGCTACTGATTGTTTCAGTGTTTACCACTGTTCTCCAAGGCATCGCAGTTCTGTTTGTAGTCGTTCCGCAGTGACAGCATCGTCAAATCTCAGCTAATATCTACACAGCTGTTCCATAGCTCCCGATGGCACTTGACCAAAGTTCCTTGAGTGAAGAAGTGTAAGATCAGCATAGAATGACGTGACGTCCTTCTCTACACGTCCCGCTATACACGGCCAGGTCGATAAGGTTCCTCTTCAGTCTCCACATCCCTCTCTCCGCGTCCATCCATCCACGTCTCTCCCTCCGTGTCCCTCTCTTCATGTCCCTCTCTCCATATCCCTCTCTCCATGTCCCTCCCTTCATGTCCCTCTCTTGAGTCTCTTCATGTCACATTATATATCCAGGGAGTACCGGCACACTTTTGCCGAACAATTGGGTGTTTCTGCTATTTTGTCTCACTCACATTTTTGAAGACTATGTAACAACTGGCATCTTGCCTCTAAGGGCTAACTTCCAAAATTACACACAGTCCCCAGCAGGAGGTCGCAAATATCATATTTAGTATAGGGAAAATATACCTTATATTGTAATTCGTTGCATTTCTTTATCAAATACTGTATTTCAGCATCTTTGCTATTAAAATGTTGCCCTATTTTTTATCTTTCATCTGAGAATACATTTATTGCATTCCATTACACAAATTTATCGCAGTGATGTTTTTAAGAAATCCAAGTTTGTACCAAATTTGTATCTAGCACAGATTTACATCTGGCAACATTGTCCTGTTATTGCTGATGACCACCAGTGTATCACAGCCAGGTACACTTCACTAGTCGTCCGATGACGTTGTTAACCAATTAACTAGCTTGACGAATTGCAGAATAAATATGGTATATCAATACTTGTACATTGCAAAATAATTACATATGCAATGTGCATGACAAAAATTGATTTTATCAATGATATTTAACAACTTTCTAAATAATTATCCGGATACATTAGTGTGTGTAGCAGTTGTGCTATGTTAGGCTAGACTAACCTAACATAGGCCTAAACGTTACTGGCTATCATACATGCAATAACTTACAGTATGTATGTAGGCAGCAGGCACGGGTCCAGGATTTTGAGAAAGAAAGGAAGGGTAGCGGGGTCTGAATGACGAAGCAAAGCCGTGCGTAAACTCGTACGGTGGTGGGGTATGTGCCCTCTCATATTTTTGTTTTAAATACAGATGCTCTAAGATGTACTTTATCTGCAGGGAAGGGTGGATCCATGATTCTATGAAAGGGGGTCAAATATATCATCTCGTGATCGCCCTCCTAGAGAGTGGTGTGAGAGGAGGGGATGATCCCCCTCCCCATTTGAGAATATTTTGAATAATTAAGGGTCCTTATCAGCAATATCGTGCTAGGGCCTAGGCTATGTTTGCAGCTTTTGCAGAAAAATTATGTTCAAGATTTTTTTTAAATTTTGGGAGTGAGTCTAACATTTTTTAATTGAGGCAAATAAAACAAGTTGAGATTGTTTAAAATAATTAAGGATCCTTAGGCTTGATTCTATTAAGTGTATTTGGGGATTATCCCTTATGAGAGAACAAGCAGATTTTTTTCCGCTTGATTAGTTCAGGCGGCCCATCCACAACTTGCATAGCCAGTGGGTGGCCAAAGCTACTCCCGATTAAAACAGACAAACAAAGTATTCGTCCAAAATAAAGGATTTTGTTTAGATTCAACTTGCAAGACCTAAAAGGGGGCAAAATATATCATCTTGTGATCGCCGTCCTGGGGAGAGGTCTGAGGGGAGGGGTCCACCTCCCCATGTGAGAAAATTTGAATAATTAACGCCTTGCCGGTGTAGGAATTTGTAAGGCTAGGCTAATTAATGTTTCCGATAATCTGGGCATGACGTTACTGGGGTGAATAATAGCTAGGGCCTTGGTGTGACATTGGCGTAAGGCGTACATGGAATGCACCATGCATGACACTATGTATATATGTGTGAGCAAGAGTCATCAAACTGCATGGATTGTAGCTTGCAGTTAACATATTAGGCTTATAAGAATAGTGTACCATGAGGAGATGTCTGGGTGTGGGTAAGCTATGATAGGATAAGGGTATGAGCTAGGACTGTGATCCAATTTTATTTTACATTTATATTTTGTTTCAGTTTCTTGTTCACTGATTCACTGTATCTGATCATGTTAACCAAGAGGTTTTTAGGTTACCCACAAGATTTACACAAGGTTGCAAAATTCCTATTTTTTGGCATTCTTAATTCTACTTTACATGGACATATATATATTTTTTATATCACTTGTACGCTGCAAGTACAAGCATATATAGACTTATCAGTGGCTATGTGAATATGTGACATAGTCGGCATAGTCACAGGGCCATGTCCCTACTCCTCCAGTAGCCCTCATAAAACTTAATAGAGTACACATTTTTAAATATTGAAGCCAATTCATTCCAAATTCAATTTATTGGCATTGCCCTGAACATCTTTTCTGACTTGTGTCCGATTTTGTCTGAAGAAACGTATGCCTATCATTGGAGGCTCTCCTAAAGGAGGGCTCTAATGACACAGGCTTCCCTTACCCAATATATTTTCAAAAATTAAGCTACATATATGCAAACTGGCTGAGTTTTCCACCACCTCCATCATAAAAGTGAGCATATGTGACAAAGTTTGGGAGTATCACTTTTATCCTTATGAAAATGTATTCCTAATGTAATTTCCTTTCGTTTGATACCCATTATGCCTTACTTTCATAAACTTCAGTTTTTACCCCTCCCAACCCCACCCACTCACGTTGCCCAACCGAGCCAATAGTGGGTGTAGATTAATATTTTCAGTAAAGGTCCAGCTCTTCAGCATAGTAACATGTAGATTAATATTCCTTGTGTTTGTTTCCTTTCATTTGATAGTCATATCTAATACTATATTATTCATATATCATATGAAATACCATTTTGACCTGTCCCTGGGTTCCCCTAATTCATGGGTAATATGAGAGCATTAAGGGTTCCCCTCTCAGTATTGCAAAATATGGATTCCCGGTATCATTTCCTTTCATTTGATACCCACCATGGCATACTTTAAATAATTTCGATTTTACCCCTCCTTACTCCCGGGATGGGGACTGTGTGAACATTTGAGAGTGAACCCTTTCAGATTTTCATCAGTGCACCCTACGCTATCTTTTAAGAAATAGCACATAAAAATAGCACAAGGAATAAAAAAAATTTCCGGAGCTCCCTGGTTAATACTAGGAAATTTTCTATAGGGTAGTCCCCTATACTACTTACACACTTTTGTCGCCATATACAATTAGTGTGAGGATCTATTTCGCGAAATCGGTAAACCGGGGACAAATACTCAAAGTCGTCGACTAACATTTGTCTAATTTGATAACCAAACACCCTACTGTATGTGGGTTATTTTAATTCATACATAATCTCTCAGGACTTAGCTGCTGAGTGATATCCAAATAATCTAATAAGATTTTATCTCTTTTACTTCGTTTCTTGGAAGACGAGGTGCAGATTAATAAAATTTGTATTCTCTGCCAATGCTATATATATATGTCAGAATGCATTGGCATTTCTATAATAACTACTGTGAAAATGGGCTGTATTTTTACCAGGCTCACCAGCCCACCGGCTTACCGGGCATTGCCCACATGCCCGTGTGGCCAGTCCGCCACTGCCCTCTAACCTTGTCCTCACGAAAATTAATTTGATAACAAAGAAAGAAAACAAAGTTAAGTAACTACAGTAATTTCTCTTTCTGACTTGTATTTTGATGCTTTAAATGTTTCGTTTATTAGTCTGCACAAACAACTAGACAAAAGAAGGTTGTAGCTATAGTGACCAAAAGATGAAGTAATATTATATAAAAAGTAAAAATGATAACGAATATGTAAAACTTACGAAAATTTTCGGAATTATTATCTTAATTATTTATAAAACACGATGAAATTTCTACTTTACTTAAGTATTAATAATTATACTATCAAGTGATTGATCACAATTATATTCAGTTCTCATGGTTATAGGAATATAACTCATGACCGGAGCAATCTAAGTCTTTCAATTGATGATGTTACGTACTGATCTTGTATCGTTGCGAAGGACATTTTTGGCACGCATACTCTAGTAACTGAATTGAAATCTTGAGACGTAAAACGTCACTATATTGTATTTAATCAAATCTATCGTCAATATAAGTAACGTGTCAAGAGACGTGTACATGTATATATTTAACAGCTCTAAAACTTCCGATATTTCATCTGCAGAATTTTAATTTGGAAAAGATCGTCAAGCCTTAATATATTTTGTATAACCGAAAGTATGTTATTGTCACCCAATAAGCAGCATCAGTGATTTCGATGTCAGTAGTTTCAATAACTAATTTCTTCCCTCAAATAGATCACATGATATTATGAAACCTTCCTTAATAACAATAATGATATTGTGGGAAAAATGTTGTGTAAAATATTTGACATAACATATAACTTTCGACTGATAGTTTTTACGATTAAATACTTAACGTCTGTCATATCAAAGCCATTTACTTTGTTTGATATTAAACTTACGATTCCACCGGTACCCCTCCTTTACCCCAAACCCTACATGTGTAACATTGATAAGTAGTCATATTCATTAAGTCAGCTTGTCATATTTACAGTATTGTATGCTTTCTTTAGTGGACATGACATCACTTATTTACCTCTTAACTCTACCTTCATACATCCCATAAGCCTCTCTTTAATGGTATTGTGTTCTTGATAAAACTATTCCAATTCCTGCCACCATTTAGAACATTTTTCTTTCTTTAACATTCTAACTTGAAAACACAAACACAACTTGAAAACACAACTAGTTCACACCTCCCTTACCCTCCCCCTCCAAACCCTCATGAATAGTGTTAATGGGCAAGTAGTCATATTTAAAAAATAACCTAGTCATAGCAAGGACACTTTCTTCAATTGTCCTTACTTGACATTGCAACTCACTCCTGCTACCATAACCCCCCTCACATCTGCTAACATTGAATGTACCATTCCCCACTCGGGCTATTCCTCCCGATTACGTAATTTCAAGAAACACGATCAAACATTAAAAACTAATATCGCTGAGTTTTGTAGTAAGATTTGAATGATCAATATTGAATGTCATAACAAGACAATTACTACATGAACCTCATAAGACTATACACGTGGCTCATACTTCAGACTAAAAATATAAACCGTAGCCTTCAAGTAAAGCCAAGCAATTTAACAATATTGACATATTATTACATAAATGTACATAAGTAGTTATTCTATTTACAGTAACCGAAAGTAGCTATAATGCATTGTACATTATTTGATGTTCCAGCAGCTCTGTCGGTTAATCATACTGAATCCTCAATGACGGTAAGTAATCACGTTTTTTTAACATTCCTATGTAAGCCATGTTAGAACGTTCTGCTTATCACAGAGAGAGTATTTCTAGAGACAGATAACAAAAGCTGCAATTATCACGATAGTTTAACGTTCTTTCGACCTTCCAACTATTTACAATCATGACACCAATTGTTACAGCTTCCTTTTTGTTATGTTTTTAATGACGTCATCCACATGTGACGCTCATGTGTCTTTCCAGAGACCGAGGATATTTTCAGTGAGAGGAGAATCAGAACTGGGGATGTCTTCAATAACCTGTGTGCCGTGAATTCATCTACCATGATCCTTGCTCCTGTAGACAATGAAGAAGAAACAATAATTCAAAGTATAGGCTTAACGATTTTATGATATAACATAGACGGGGATATCATTCCAACACACATTTTTCTTTATCTTGATTAATAAGATTAATTCTTACAGAGGAACATGTTTCACATCAGCTCACGCATCTTAATACATTGAGGATATTGGTATATGCGGTTAGGCACCCTGTGCATAACAAAAGCTTGGTGGTTATCACTATGATTTGTTTAAAGTTGTAGATTTTAATAAAATAGCGGAATCCAAAATGAGGTAAAAGTTGATAGGAACAGCTGATATTATTTAACTTCTATAAGTATTAATCTTTGTTTCTTAAACGATAAATAACATATCTTTCCTGTATTGCTGTAAAACATCATACAGGCAACTTAACTCGGGGGAAACTGACTGGTAAATTATAGCAATGGAACAGAAAGAAGGAGTTTATAGCTAGGCCGAGATTTGCAAAAGTAACCTTTGAGTTATAAGCCGCTGGTTCGACCTGTTCTAGTGGTAAACTTGTTATTTCCAGATATTAATCCAGATATTAATGGTTGGAATCTATATTTACTACTTACTACATGTATTTACTATATTCATCCCTTTAATCTACTGATTCATATATATTGACATCCCTTTAATCCACTGAGTGTTTATTTAGTTGTGTTTAGTGACTACTTATACATGCTTTATATTTCTGCTTACTACAATGTATATATTCGTTTTCTATATTCATCCCTTTAATCTACTGATTCATGTATATTGAGTGGTACTTATTTACTACATCCCTACATCACTGAATTATAACAATACTTCAGGTATGTGTGTATGTTTTGTATGTCTTTTAGATCCTCCTGCAAGCCTGAACTCACGAAGAAGCCTCATTGGCTTATCAAATCCGCATGCTGACCGAAGTCAGTCTCTTACATTAATATTTAACGTCCATGATTATGAATTGTCAACAACTCTGTCAACAACTATGTAACTGGACGACATACATTAATCTTGGAGCGACTCGAACTGGGGACCTTATGTTTGAAAGGCACCGGCGTTAACCACTGAGTTAACACTCATAACACGTATCAGCCATTCCCTGCAGGCTCAACATAGACACTCCTCACTCCCCCCAACAAAAAAGAAAGAACATAAAGACAAAAACATAATTATCCCCCGCAGGATCTCTCTCAGGATACACGTGAGGTCGATCAGGAGTAAAACTCCTTTACTATTATTAAATCTGGAATGTCCCTACAGTGTGGTCATTGACTTCACTTATACCTTACTGCTGTCTCCATCTCATTGAGTATGTCCCTGCACGTTAGGATAAAAGTCTTCTCAAGAAACGTTTATTACCATTATTACACATTATGACTCGAACTTTATTATTTTCATGTTCCTTTTGTTAGTGACTTAAATCACTGATGCCTTCTCAAATAATACAGGTCTACTAAATACGTGGCACTTACCAGCCAAAGACCAGATTCTTGATCCAGCAGATATGATTGATCCAGCTTATTGGTGTCAGGAATCCAGACCACTGAGAGAAAAGAAATCGGTACGTCAATACAATAGTATATTTTGTATACGATGAATGAAACAATATTCAAGTATTATTGACGGGCTGACATTAATCAATCCAAATGGTAAACATATGTGATGTTCTAATGGAACCTGGTGTATACATCTAACATGTAAGAGTGACGTCATAGCCTTGGGACTAAGCCGGTCTTGATTTATACTCGTAAACAAGAAATGTCAACTGAAATTTGCTGTTACTATCTCCTTAACTACGAAAATACACTTGAAGTAATACTAATAAAACTAGTATTAAAATCCGTTAAAATAGAACAGCAGCAATTGGTAAATATAGAATAATTATACAAGAATTTGCCCAAATCAATAGATTTTCAATTTTTTCTTATTATCTTAATACGTCCGTGGTGTTGGCCGAAAGCTTCGGCCGAACGGACGGGACGGGAAGGAAGCAAGGCTTGTAAAACATAAAAAACATCACAAATACATTTGAAAGAATACTGTAAAGTTTATAATTTAATTAAACGTCTTTTAATATTGTACATAATTACACACTGCCCATGATTTTTGGAATCCATACACTGTATACACTGCCTATGAGTCAGGCATTCCTTACATTGTACACACTGCCTAGGAGTCAAGCATTCCTAGCACTTTAAACACTGCCTAGGGGTCATGCATTCCTTACATTGTATACACTGCCTACAATCGTCGACAAAAATAGATGGGACACCCCACTCCCCGTATCAATGTTGCAGTTTCTGAGCGCTTTTGGCTACAACATTGAACGGGGGAAGGGGGTGCGCTTAAACCAATATCGCTCGTTGCTGCTCATACTGTCCCATCATTTTTGTCGAGGATTGTAGAAGTCGGGCATTCCTTACACTGTACACACTTTCTAGGAGCCTGGCATTCCTTAAACTGTACACACTGTCTAGGGGGTTAGATAATGCACATGTGTGCGGCAATGCATGTGTACCTGGCACAGATATGGTGTCGAGCACTGCACGGCGGGTGTTGAACACCACAGAAATCCTACTGTTTTATCACAGAACAAGCATAAGCTTGATGTACGGGAAGAAGATATGTTGGTTCTCTCTTCAATCCACCCGATCAGCCCTTCTAAAGTAACGACATCTCATTAAATACCTAGGAAATACTACACGCATATACACTGCTAAAAATCCCGACCAATCAACAATCGCTAAAAACAACTACCCTCTATACGCCCACAATAAAAGCCCACCAATCAATTGTTATTAAAACAACCCCGTGTATATACCAGCAATTAATATCTGACCAATCAACGGTCATTCAAACAACCCCGTATAAACACCCGCAGTTAATATCTGACCAATCAACGGTAATTTATACAACCCCGTATATATACCCACAGTTAAGATCTGACCAATCAACAGTCATTCATACAACCTCGTATATATACCCGCAGTTAATATCTGACCTATCAACGGTCATTTATAAAACCCCGTATATATACCAGCAGTTAAGATCTGACGAATCAACGGTCATATACATATACATATACGGCCGTATACATGTACAGGCTATAAACCCGGAGTTGTTTTCAAAAACAGATCCCTGTTATAAACTACGTACCCTAAGATTAGATACGTTGTCTCTATACGAGCTCAATAGAGAGGTTCCTTCTACAAAAACTTACATAATAACCTATCAAAAAACTAGTCAATTTCCGCTACAATATAGTTAAACGTTCGTCATCTCATTTCAAGTACAAGTTGTTCACTCTCTAAATGCCTTGATTGTTCACTTTTGCGGGGATTTGGCAGAATTTTTTCTTTGCTTTTGTTTTTCTCTATTCAAGTGTAAGAATTGCTAATTCTGGTTCAGATTTATTAATAAATATTTGTGATGATGAAGACGACGATGATGATAAAGTACGTTATCTCGAATAACAGCAAACGTCACATTGTAGAACATTTATAACATAATTTCCCCAAATCATTAACTTTTTCACATGTTTTTAAAATATGATTAAATTATGGTTCATCGCATTTCACTGCTGGTTGTTCACTTTCTAAATGACTTGATTGGTAACTTTTTTGGAGGGATTCGACCGAATAATTTATTCATTGGCCGATTTTGCAAATATGTGTTCATAAATATTAATGAATATTAAATTCTGCCTTCAAAAGATGCATTGAAAGTAGAGTATTTCCAAAGCATTGATTTAGTGAGTCTTTCCGACTAATATCACTCCCTTTCATTTTAGTCTTCAAAATTGGGGTGTTCAATCATATATTTGAATTAATTTGTAATAATCGAAATAATTTTACCCTGGCTATTCAGCTCGTAAACTATAGAACTTGATTAACCGCGATCGTGACTTTACGAAAATATGGATGATTTTTTTCTAATAAATGGATTGCACATGTGTGCATCACACATCTGACCATGGTCGTTGTTGTTCCCTATATAACATACATAAGTAACTCTCAAACTCAACCATGGCAGTGTGAACAATGTAGAATAGTTGCCATAACCCTTAGTTATATCTCATATACACTGATTAGGAACATATTTTGTAAAAAAAAAAAAAAAACACTAATCGACTGTGTTTGTGATTTTATTATCCGCTTGAGAGAGGATGATAACTTGTTAGAGATCTAGTTGTTTCTTATATTCAACTTTGGGAAATTTGCAAATACTTGAGGTAAATAATAATGGTTTTGCAAAATTGTTTGTATTTCTTGTATTTTGCAAGCGTCCAAAACGCATCAAGAGGAGATTAGTGATTTACAAAAAAATCACTGGCTCAATCAAAAAGAAATATCACAAATACACCAGAAGCAACCCACTTATCATAATCCATTTTCAAATCAATTACATAGTTATGTGATTTTTTAATTCTAAGAGCATCACCTATACACAAGACATGATGACACATGTAAACAAGATACTGTAACATTCATACTGAACCACAACTAGTATTCTTCGCTGGATTCGCAAAGTATTAATGATTATCAATCTTTGGTTAATATCACTTCATTTTACATTTACCTATGTAAGTAGCCTTACATGATATTTGTGTTTAACTTTCCATATTTGATGAAATCACGTTCACCCTCTCCTTTGTCGTACAGGTACATACGTCACACATTTATGTTTGTTATCTACTAACAGTACAGATGCTTTCACTTCTAGAACTGTTAAAACACCAATATAAAATGGTTGATCATTATGTAAAATATACCACACCTTTAACATCAAGAGATTTCAATGCGGATAAAGATGGTCCAATAGGTATAGATGAAGGCAGCAGACAATCACTTAGACTGAAATCACAGAAAAGACAAAAAATCATAAAAATACAGTAACACAGTAACAAACTTCAGCTAATAGTCATGATTACAACCATCCCCCCTGCCCCCCCCCAAAAAAAATGGAT
Organism: Apostichopus parvimensis; assembly: GCA_000934455.1. NCBI lineage: Eukaryota > Metazoa > Echinodermata > Holothuroidea > Aspidochirotida > Stichopodidae > Apostichopus > Apostichopus parvimensis. The sequence goes on along the minus strand of KN889525.1, from coordinate 33,925 downwards.
CAAGAAATATTCCTGTGTATTATTCAATACATAGATTAATTAATAACCTCTCAAGTTTGAGACCAATTATCATAAACAATCTAGAAGTCTCTACAGGTTAATTCTGCTACGTACATATGAAGGGAAGTGTCATTTCCTCTGAACAAGACCAAAGACAAAGCTTACAATATTTGTAAAAGTAATATCTGTTCAAATAATATGTATTGTTTACCAAGGCTGTTTATTATACTTAGCCTCTATGTTCCTTGACAGTTTTCATTTTTGAAGTCACTGTACTAACATTATGAATATAACATGATATATTCATGAGGTTATTAACATGAAAGAAGCTTTTATCGAGATCAACGCTAACGATTTAACTAGCTATTATCGATCGGAAACTCAAACTACAAACATGGATGTAATATTTCGTGAATTGTGACCTGTTCTAGTACTGTGAACAGATATACCCCTACACCCCAACCGGACCTTTAATTAATGGATGATGAATAAGTAGTTCCGTCCGTCATCACGTGATCTGTCTGTTGCCTTACATATAATGAACCTATGCAGAAAAGTAATCTTCCTCTTGTACAAGGTTCTACGTCAGGAGACGGAAGGACACTTAGAGGAACTGGGTGATGACCCGGAAGTGGGTAAGCGGGGGCGCTGTGCTAAATGCTACTAAATTTACCATGTTAGGTAGACGGTCAAATGTACGATTTGAGAGGAGACATGTTATAAAGGAATAATTACATTTAAAATGTTCTCATGACAACATAACCTTTCTATAAAATGATTAATAGACACGTTAATAATTAAACATGAAAATCAAATCTATAATTATCATTGATAAAGATAAGTATAATTCTCTCAAGTTAAACGAAATATTTAAATATTTTAATATATGGGTGTTATGTTTCCCCTCAGCATCACTCTATAATTCTACAGTTTTAAGTATATTCATATCAATGCAAATATCAGTCTGATTGTTAAGTCAAGTTGCATTAAATATGCAGGATTTTTTATAAATTTTCTTTAGCAGTTATAAGTGAAGTACTAAGTTTATGAATGATGATTAAATCACTTTTCTCATTTTTCTTAGTAGTTAAAATGCTACCTACAGTTTTTAATTTGCAGAAATAAATTTCAATTATCCTCTCAAACACCAAACATAATATCCTACCCTGTTACGTAACATTGTAGTATGTAACTAGTAGCCTGTATCATCGTCTATATTAAATGCCTATAAATCATAATATCTACATTGAACTATATAAAGCACAGAGCCCAGGTATGTCTATACAACTCGGTATAATAAATGTGGACGGGCGAGCAACAAACATTACATAAAGGGTCTCTATAGAGGCATACATGTAGTTCAATAAGAAGTCGCAAGTTGGGGGGGGGGTGAGGGGGTAGAACTTCCAGTAGGTTTGTTGCGATATAAAAGTTTCCATGTCTAAGTATAATAATGCTTGTATTTTTGTAAATGTTTTGTAAGCTTTGCTGATTTGAGAATGCATTTTAGAATACAGATACGTATCCATGAGTAGAGTGCAGTTACTTCTGCAGACATATATTAATATGTATATTATGGCTATCCACGCCTATTTTTAGTTCAACATATGGCGTAAATTAGGCCAAATATAAGTGAAAATAAGAGAAGTATTGACAAAAGGTTGTTTCTTTTTCTTTTGAAATTTCATTTCCCTAAAAAGTCTAGAGGCATTTACAAATGATAAAAATCGGAAAAACAATTAACTCTCAATAAGAAAACTACATTTCAACAATATATGACTCCAAGAAGGTTGGTTGCCAACAAAATCAGTGGGTCATTGCGTAAATCGTGCACAAAATTTCGGTTTCAAACGTAAAATTTATTGTGTTGTTCCTTGTAGTCAGTGGGCCGAACCCCAAATATATGCTTAAAAATTGACATCCGTTGCATTCTTTAGTCACTAAGGTTTGATGGTTGGGTATGATTGAAGAACACCTGAACAATATATTTTCACTTGTTGTCCAGTGAAAAGCGAGTTACTTTTTGAGATATCGAAGGATTTTGAGGGGGAAAATTCACACACTGTAACGCCATATAGTAGTTCTGCTATTTATGTTTTGCTGAAAAATGAAAATTCAGGCAATGTGAATGATAACTGCAGACAATGAAATATACGAATGAAATATACAAATAACCAAAACATGGACATAAAGTGCAAAGGTCGAAGGTCAAAGTCATGACCTCAAGGGAAGTTGGAAATACATTAATATTTATTGATATTTTGAATACAAGTGCATTTTTTTTTTGGAAAAACAAACCATTCATCCACCGCCTTGACCTGAAATGAAATATATTACATGATATGAAATATAACAAAATAGTTTTGCAAAGAAGGAAAATTGTTTAGAAGAATTCTTATGTGAAACCTGAAATGAGCTGTGTTGCATATTAACAGATGCCACCAAAAGGACTTGTGCTATGTTATGTACAAAAATGTGTTTCATGTAGTTTCTTGTTTAACTTAATCTGTGAGGGGAATACTGAGATCTGTTAAGTAATTAAATACATTGGCTCAATAGTTCACTTATTGAGCTCATTCCTTTTTAAATATAAATGCATCATGCAACAGAAGATCCAAAGGGGGTCAGCCGGTCAGAACCCCCTGGGAATTGTTAAATATATTGATTTTATGAGATAAAAAAAAAATGGTCAACAGTAGCCTATCATCCACATACAAATTTTCAAAAAGGCATTGAAACTTGGGTCACAATTTAATGATGATTAACGTTTTGGATCTGTATTTCATCACTCCAATTTGTTTCTACCCCTGCCACCCCCCCCCCACACATACACTTTCTGGAAAACGTCAAGGTTCATATACAAAAAGAACACATTTATAACATACAAATTGAAGCATGTGTTTGTAGCAGCATCAAGGGCATATTTCAAACATGAGGAGAAAAACAGGTTCATTTGGTAATTAAATCAGTCATGACAAGTGTTATTGGACATCTTGAGCCATTGCTTGAAATAAAAAATCATCAATTTTACCCATAAGTTGTCTCAACTTGAGGAATGTGACATACCTTGATCCTGCTTCTTCATGGTTACAGAAACAATTCTGGAATCTCCACCGATGATGTTTGAGTCCCATCACTTGTTAGAGAGTGACACTTTTCTCCATGAGCAACAACCAATTTTATACCTTTTAGCTTTCTTGCAAAGTGTGGTTTCCTCCATTCATCAAACAGAAATTTGATAAGTTCACTCTTGTTTTGGCCATTTGCAAGATATTTCTTCCACTGCATTGTTTTTTTCTGTGCGGCTGACATGACTTTAACTCGAATGTCTCCTGAAGAAGCCCTACTTTGTCGCTCAGCAGTTTTGATTTCAATGGTAGATATCTATCTGGTACAAAATCCACCCTTTTGCATCTTGAAGATCTTGTGACTGTTAAAAGCTGGCTTAGGACATTCTCTGCAAATTCACCAAATGTAGAAGCATCACAATTAAGTTGCTGTAACACAGCCATTGCGTCAAATATCCAAGCAGGATTCTGTTCAGCTACACTTTTGACTTCCATTGGTGCATGGTCCTTTTCTAGGAGTTGGAGAAGTTTTGACTTGCATGTCTTGACCAAACATCCTCCAGGTGTGGCGAGGGAATATGGATAGGTTCCAAGAGTGTAGGTGAACATATCCTGAAGATTGACTTTCCGTTGGAGCTTGTTATTGATCACCAATATCGAGCTGAAGAGATTTCGATCTTCCTGAACATTAACTGTGGGAGAGACTTTTACCACTTTCTTTATGCTGTTGAAAGTTTTCAATTCGAAAGCTTCAGTGTGGAATAAAAGTCTGTATTGTTTGTCAAGAGCCTATCATTCACAAATTTTAAGAACCTTTCCTCACCAATGGCTTTTGCACTCAACAAATCAGAATGAACTTCAGGAGGAGGGACATATCCTGCTGTAAGATGCATTAATTGGTTGCAATCTTCAGTGAACGGATTTGCAAAACCTTCAACGGTATCCATCACTCTTGAGACATCTTCCTCATCCCTCTGAAGTCGATTTGGTCCTTATGATGCCAGACAGAGCTGTCATTTAGTCCTGCCAGTTCTCTGCATTTGGCCACAGTTGCAGCTCTCTCTCTCTCTTGGGGATGACAGTATCCACTTTGCCACAGCACCACTGTAAAGACTAAACCCAATAATTCCACCTGGAGACTTGGTATCTTTATTGAAGGTCTGCTCAATGGCCATGTCACAGGCCACCTGTCCAAACTTGTTGTTTCTCGAGCGTTGAACAACAAACTCGCCTGAATGTAGCTGCTGGCTAACACTGGGATAGGTGTTTGGTAAAACCATCATCTCTAACCAGTAAACTGAGCAATGCCTCATATAGTTGTGCCTGTCATATGCACACATCCAAGGCAACATAGATCGAATTGCAGCAAGGTGTAACTTGAAATTGCCTGTTCTTGTTGCTCTGATAAATTTCAGCACATCTTGCATCATGTCCAGGAACGATGACCAGAAAGAAAACATGTCGTATTGATGACCCAGGCAGAATTCAGTGTACATATCCTGAAGTTTCTGAAAGTCTTCATTTGTCAGGTACCTTTGAAGCTTTTTAGCATCACTTCCGATGAGTTGAAGTTTACCAACAACTTTGTCCTTAATTTCTGCATGTACAGCCATGTCCTGTGTCTCCAAAAATGACTGCCAGCGTAAACGATGAAGAGCTTCGTAAACGATCTTGAAGATTCGAGTTGCTCTGTTGTAGTGCTTTCCACTCATCACACCATTCATCGAGCCAGAAGTAAGACTGCCCGATTCAATCAGTATGTCTTCCAAGCCTGCATCCCTGAATCTTTTCCCTATCACTGCCAGCATAACACAGGTTGTGTGGAAAGCTCCCAGTCGTTATACAATCTTGCTAAATTTCTCCTTCTCTTTCCAAAGAACCCGCTGTGCTTTACAGTATGTTGCTTCATCGAGCACAACAACTACCTCTTCTTGATCTAGCTTTGAGCAAATTTTTACAAAATTTTACAAGCAAGGAGTATACAGTTGACATCTCAGTGGGACTAGCTGGAATTACTGGCAAGTAACCAATTCTGCTGATTTTGGGAACATCTTCTGTCTGCATTGAATTAAAGGCAGACCAACCAGGTACTGTCTGTTGTGCAGTCTGCCTTGTTGCTGCTGGCCCGGTCACAGACATTTCTTGACTTTTCGAGGGCATGTCCAATGAATAATCTGTTGTTGTAGCAGTAGACACTTCATGCAACCTTTGCATTGTTGCATCGTTTAAGGAGTAGGAACGAAGAAACAGCCAAGCAAAATCTAACGAAAGGGCACCTCTACCTGCCGACTTGTCTTCAGTCAACAATGAGGAATCCAACTGAAATTCCCCTGGTCCTTCCCTTTTAGTTTGGAAGTACTGTGGAAGTGGCTGGATAGGGCTTGCAAAAGAACGTTCTCTTGTTCGTTTAACTTCTGGGGTGGTATGGGCCTCTATCTCTCTTACTGCATTCCTCTGAATAACAATTCCATTGGTGTTATGAGTGGTGCCCTTTCCAGACAGTGTTTCCTCCATCAGGTCTATATTGTCAAAAACTAAAGTGGTATATTGAGAAGGCATAATGTTTTCTGGCAGAACACTGTTTTTCTTCACTACTTCATTCGCAATGGCAGTATCAAGCTCCTGCAAGTAGCTTAGTGAAACAGAATGCCCAAACCTGTTCATCATTCCCAAAATTTGGACGTTTTTGCTCAGATGTCGAATGCTGACTCCAAGTGCAACATGTTTGGGAGTGGCAACTCTTCCTCGATAGTGGGCAAAGAGTATGTCTTGAGCAATAGATTCTACCCGAACCATCATGTCCTTAGGCAGCCTGACCTTCTCCTTATCTTCAAACATCAAATCTTCACAGTCTGGTGAAATCAATAAAGCAAGACAGTTATGGAGTTGAAAAGGAATGATTTTATCTACATCAGAGCTATTCAACTGGTTGCTTGTTGGTGGCCACTGCAGTCCATCACCAATATCCATCATACTCCTCCGTAAAATTTGAGCAGCGTGGTAGAGATGTCTTGTCACCTCTACTTGTACTCTTTGACCTGGATTTGTTGATCTCATTTCATTTTCTCCCTGTGGAAGAAAGTCTGAGTAAATCAACTCACATCTGTTTCTTTCCTTGGGGCGCCAGAATGTGATTTTAGGCCCAAACCTTGCAAGCAGTTTTTTTTTTCAGTTTTTCTGTCCTGAATTGTGTATTGCTTCCACCTTTAGCATGAACAAAGTCCATGTATTGTTCCATAAGTTTTGAAATTTTCAAAACTTCCCCCTTCACTATGACTGTTCCTTCCACATAAAGAGCAAGATCCTCAAAAGCTTCAGCATCAGTTTCTTGATTTTCTGCTGATTGCTGGTTAGTTCCATCAACATTTCCATGTGTTCTAACGTATGAAGACTAACAGTTCCTGTGGTAGCAAACTTCAACAGCAATCAAATCTTTATCTCTTATTTGGAACAATAAGTTTTCATCATTGCTCTGCAGAGCTGCTAACTTCAATCGTCTTTCTGCATCCAAAGTTAAGCATTGGACAAGTTTTTCTTGTTTTCTGCTGCCAGTTTTCCTGTCTCTGATAAATTTGTGACCGCTTTTGCCACATAGTTTTGACGTTGATACCAGATGAAAAATACATTCACGTGGTAGTATTCTGGTCGCAGATGCTTGGCTGGGTTAGAAGAACAAACGTCGTTGCCTCTTGGTAGCCGGTGGAGCATCAATTTTTTCTTCTGAAAAATACCAAACTATGAACAAATACTTAGGAACGCTCAACTTTACATATATAGTTACAGAATTAAATAATGCTTTTCCTTTAGAAAACCATGGTTATGCAGAGGCTATGTTAAAAATAGTGCAAGATTTCAAGTACTATAATACTACAGTATATCTATGTGTTTACTGTTTAGACTACCAGAGCATCAACATGGAATTTCTCTTCTTCATCCATCTAACACAAACATGAATTACCACCCACCCACCGAACCTACTAGCAGTCACAAAAGTATAGTTATAGGAGATGTTATCATCATCGCACTCAACAAATAATATCAAGGAACAATTTTACCCATATGACAGATGGTGGGTAACATTTATCATCAGAATGACCAATTAAAATATTGGATGAATGAAAGTAAATAATTTCAACACTAATATTTGCATGTATGCCTGCCTAAATATGGTAAAGAAACTGCTGTTGCTGATAAAATATATGATATAATTGACGAAGAATAGGCCTAAATTCAAATATAATAGATATAGTTTCATTGAAGACGCTGTTGTAGCCTCCGCTAAGGACAACAAGATATACTCGGGCCAGAATGCCAACCATTATCATAGAACATATAGAAATTGAATAACTGAAACCTTGGTTATGGGGATACACGGCTACACATCTGGGAGAGTTGACTTAACTACACATACTGTATTGTTGTTGACTAGCAAAAAAAATAATCATAGTAGGACTGTGTCATATTGTAAGGATCGAGTGAGAGAGAGGACATGTGCATAATCCAGGGTCTGGTGCAGCTCATAGGCAAAGATAAGTTTTGGATAACCAATGGCTAGATGGGGATACAAGGCAACACAGGATAGTACATAGCCTACATCATTATCCTACTCCTCAATGGTCCACCCAACCCCATCTCTCTTGAATTTCATTGTTATGAGAATGTTTAGAAACACAAGAAGCAGTAGGCCTACACAGTCAGGAAGAACAGAATGTAAAGTTAAAAAAAAAGGAAGCCATCTTGCACTAAAAAGCTGATGTTCGGATTCCAAATATGAGCTAAAATAGTTACGACAGGCCAGGCGTATACGGTATGCCCCAACGTTAGGCTTACAAATGCTCCAGGCACTCGTTACGTTAAATATCACTAGTTCTATAGATATGCACGTTACCAATACGAGCCTAGGCCTATCACTACAGGCCTCGAAAAGAGTAAGTCAAAAGATTCTCACGGGAAAAATTATGATTTAAAAATTGATTGGATATGTGGTCAGTTATAGAAATTAGGAATCATATTAATAAAAATCACCTTCCGAAGTAGTATCATGAGATTCCCTTGCTTTACTGATTGGTGAAGTCCTGGTAGCAACCTCTGTGATAACGAAACGAATCGTACTCTCGATTCCCTATCCAAATACTCTCCGATTGAAGGGCAATAAGGCTAAATCTGCTATGGCCGATATCTCTCCACTGCTTCGCGCAGGTTCTAAAGGTGTTCCAGCTTTTTTTCGGAAAATGTTGTCAATTTTTCTGTACTATTTGCTCGAGAATGGCAAACACATTTATCCATCGTTCGTATCGGTAATCTGTATGACGCCGATCGATATTAGGTGAAAATCACAACAAAGCCTTTCTATAGCGTCAGGTGACATGATCACGAGAAACAAACTGCCTTTAACCATGGGCTTAAAACGTCAATATTGCTACGCGAGGTAGGTGACTTTCACAGTATCGGAACGTACTCAGGTATAAATTGGTACCTATTTAACGCTTGTTTTCTCGAAAAGTAACTCGTTTCACTCTGGACAACAAGTTGAAATGACAAAAGGAGTAAAATATTAACGCATTCTGACTGTCAAACCTTAGTGACTCTAGGGGTGCAACGAAAGTGTAAGATTTAAGGGGTCGGCCCACTGACTATTGATGAACAGTTAAAATCAAAAGCCAAAGAAACTCCAAACATCGGAGTAATCATTTTGTATAAATTAATGACCTAAGATAGAGTCCTGTTGAGTGTTTAAATATATGTAGAAGAAACACATGAACAATTAAACAAGATGGGTTTCTCTGTTTAAATAATTAAATGAAAGAAAACTGAATTGTTAGTTCTTGGCTAACATTGTTGTAAAAAAGAGAGGTACAAGTTTACCGATTGTCAAGGTGACCTTCAGCGGTACATGTGTTTGATGTATTCAGGGTAACTAAGAGATGTAACAGAATATGTACTTTGTCTGTACATGTGTTCGCATTACAATGTGATTGATAGGTCATATATCAAGGATACAATGAACATGGTGAAATGTTGACAGCGTGCGTGTTGGTAAAGATTACAATGAGAGGAAAGTTAACATTACTAGTAGGACCAGGGAGTTGTTAACAACTCCCTGGTAGGACTGTGTGTAGACTATAATTGTTAGATGTACCAGTGAGTTGTTATGGAACTCCCTGGATGTACAAAGTCAGTGTAGATATAGGCAGAGAAAAATGACACATTTGGATTATACGGTTCAGTCATGACCCTGATTTAAAACATCTTGGTAGCAGTGTGCGAAGTTTATTATAGGTCGTTTGAATATTTTAACTGGGATCTGCTCTGTAAACATATTATGTTCTGTTTAAATAGTTTAGATCATTAAGTTGAGATGAGATAGAGGGCATACAAGATGGTTTTGTCAAAGCAGGTTGTTTAGATCAAAGATTTTAATTAATATAATTATATCCTAACAAAAAAATACTTGAAATCATATATTTCATTAGCAGATAGTGGGGAAGAGAGGGATTTAATGTTCCAACGATATGAGACAAGGGTGATATCCAAAGATATAATGATGCGATGAGTAGGTATCGTTATGTAAGGATCATTATGTTTCGCGATACTCGTGAATATGGGGTATTTCAATTTAATTTTACCGGGGTAAGCAGAGGACGTGAAAGAGATGATACATTTGTAAAGAAAAGCTGACAAATAGCTACGCTACTAAGAGTATATCTGAGAAGTTTTACTCTCTTTTCGATCGGGAAGATCAGTTGAAAATTTTCTCACCAGGTTACAGAAGAGAGGAGACGACAAAGTAGAAATGATACTAACAGACTAATGTATTCATATGATGTAAATATTAGGAACCATTATATGTATATTGCTTGGTACAGAGTCTACACACAATGAATCGGGCAATGAATGTATTCATGTCAACCAACAAATGACTACGTGTGTTCAATAGGCCGGTGTCATTGTTTTGTTATGGACTGTTATGTGATTAGCAGATTATACACAAAGGAAACAATGAACTTGATGAAGTATAGACAATAATGATAAATGTACACAGTTAAAGGTAGTGTTACAAGAAACAAACCTACTTTTCTCGTGTCTATGTATTTTCTATCTTGCCAGCTTTACCGTTATAAAATGTTTCTTACTTTAATGTTTAAGCTGGGAGGTCCTTGGTTTGTGTAATTTAAGTATCAGTTTATTGCTGGTGGCGAGAGTTGGTTCCTGCTGCCGGGGCTTTATGTAAACAGTTCCGGTGGACAAGGCCGCCTTTGTTCTTAGTATACGGGGAACTTTTGGGGGTGCATAGACAGTAGGGCGTGGTTAGCTGATATACGTATGGCACTGTAGAGAGCGTTGACCGGCTGTAATTGGGTTATGGCGCTTGTCAATCTTACTAGCTATTTCTTAATTGGTCAGTTAATCGTGTATAGGATTCTACACAGTTACGGGGTTATTTATAACGTCGTGCAAGGGGCGACTTTAGGCATTAAGTTGGGGTATATTTAGTGTAAGTTTCTAGGCAGAATCTATGTCGAATTTGTACGTTGTTTTAGGGACTTAGGTTATTTTTGGCTTCTGCAGAGGATCGAGTTGTGCACTCTGCAGCTGCGCTGCGTAACTGTATGTGCCTGCGCAAGGTCGTCGCAGCGTAGGGTTCGCGGGCTGACGAATCTCAGCGTTAGCTGCGCTGCGTTGTCCTTACGCTGTGTCACCCTTGACGCAGTACCTATAGTTAGGCTGCGTTGTGCCTGCGCTGCGTTGTCCTTGACGTAGCGCCTATAGTTAGCTGCGCTGCTAGGGAGCTTACATATTAGGGCTAGTTAATGTACGCCACCCTTGTATTGTGTTTAGGTTTTATTGTATTACTTTCTGTATATATTATTTGTTTATTACTTTACGGAAGATGTACGACAAGTACATTGTATATATAATTATACTTTCAAAGATCGTAATGCACTGTTAGTGTATTTTATTCAACGATGTCCTCGAGTCTCTCGCTATACACCCCTTCCTTACTTGCCAACTGGGTACTTCACCACACTACAGAAGCGGAAAGCGTTACAGTACACTGTCATATATACAACACGGTGTATATATGGAAAATGGCGACATAGGTAGTGTACGTCTGTGCAAGGAATATGGATGGGAGCAGGGAGGATTTGCAGAACATAGTACATGTTGAGAAGGGTGAGATAGGAGAGAGGGGAGGGAGAGGGGAGGGGAGAGAGGGGTAAGAGGGGTAAGAGGGATGAGAGCGAGGGACGAGGGCAGAGGTATGAGCAGGGTTGAAAGAACCCCCGTTGAAGCAGCGTAGTGATAAAATACATGGTTAATATTCTAAACAACTAAGTTACAAGAATCGTTCATTTATCGGTCAAGGAGTTTAGACCCACCACAAGGGGAGCAGGGTAAGGTTAGAGGGGTGCGTATGGGTTGAGGAAACTGGTTCTAGTATGAGAGGTACGGATGTATAAAGGTGTGAGTGGGACAAAAAAAAACTGTGAGGGAGCAGTTATAGGGTGAAGGGGAATGCCGTGCTAAATAGGGTTGTTGTATAACGCAAAGGGGTGTGTGGGGTTGATGGCTACATGTTATGTTAACGGATTAAGATAAAAAGGGCTTCATAACAAAGGTAATCTATTTTTAAGATGTCTTTTTATGTTGCTATGATTTGTTTGGTGAATTTGAGATGAAGTAGGGCCTTAATTTTTAATATGCTTTGACAACTATTATTTCTTTCTTCAAAAAGAAAAAAAAAACATTTGTTTTTGCCAAACCATCTAAAGATAATAAGTTAAACAAGTAAGCAATTTTTATTTCGTTCATGGATTTGTAATATTCTTTCTTTGTTTTTGCCAGTTTTGAAGAAGTTTTAAAACCGGGCAGTCAAGTGTAATTGATCTTTGCTGGTTTATTTTTAGTCTCTTATTTTCTTTCTTAGTTTCTTTTTAATATTATTTATTTCGTTTAATCTAATACATTTGGTGTCTCCACCTCTGACTATCTCTCATTTTATCTGATTTATCTTTTCAAACATTGATGATCAATTATTTGTCTAAATTAAAAACAAATGTTATTTCCTTTGTCTACAAAATATTCTATATAACGAATTAAATAAATGCCTTATAACATTCAATAAATCATTTTGTCAATAATATATTTTATCCACAACAGTAATTGAATTTCAATCTCTTGTATTTATTCATAATTTTTATCTCAATAACTTTACTTTAATTAATGTATCTTATTCTTGAATTTCTAAAACAAAAGCCAGTGGGCTTATTGTAAAAATTAGCATTTAGAGATTTTCATGTTTGACCCAGTGACCTCATTAATATTTATGAAATGAGCACCAAAATCACTAGGGTTATTCTACTCAGTATGGTACATATATGTACCAAGCATGACTTTAATCCAACATGCCATTGTTGAGTTATTGTGTTTACTAGCCAAGGGCGTCACATACATACACACACACACACACGCAATCGCATAGATTCCTTGAGCCTTCGGGCAAGGATTTTAAAAAGCAGTATACTGATGTTCATATCGTAATTATTAGCATTGTATTTTGTTAATTTTAATTCATTTAACTAAATATTTTAAAAACTCACTCACCAGTTATTACTGTATTCATCATTACTATCTATAGTTGTATTTCACAATATTATATTTAATAGACATATATTTACATATTTATTAATTATACTTACCTCAGTGTCTTGAATCTTTGAGAGTGTTGTACATAGTTTAATATTCCATTAACTTCATGTTCATTCATTTCACTTCCATTATCTGTCTGTATGAACAACTCCTCTATTGATGTTATGATTGGTAGAGAGAGACCAGATGAGAGGATAATGTTCCCATCTTCATCAATCTCAGTAAAGGTCAAGACTAGATTCACACAGTGTATGGGAATCTGAAGAAAGGAAAATAATTAATATAATTAATATCATCATGTTTGTTTACAGGATTGATATATGTTTCTAGATTATTAGAGAAACAGAAGCTAAATAGGCTTTCGGAAGGATTTATATTAAGAAAACAAATATAATGGATGATGTGTTTGTTATTATTTTGTGTCGCATTGCTGTTGTGTCTGCTACGCTTTTAAATAATCATTGACACAAACTAGTGTTTAGTTGCAAAGTAAATGTCTCAGTTAACAAATTACTGAAATATTGTAACAACTCTTTTTTGTTTATTTTTCTAGACTCAATAGGCTCAGTAGTTTATTAGTGTATTAATATTAATTGTTTGTATGTATGGTCATATTGTAAGTTTCAATTCATAAAATACATAAACTTGTATTGATTGATGTATTTATTCAATATATCCATTTATGTTTACTTACGTCATGATTGGATGCTTCCACCAGGAACTCTATGACTGACCTCTGTACAGACTCACTGGTGTCACTGTTGATGGACAAATCACCTGAACACATCTCTGCAATAGTCTGGATGTCATCAGGCTATTGAAAGAATAAACAGTAATTATTAAGTGGAATAATATTAATACAAACTTGAGACGTTAAGGAGACAATGATATTTTGTGTTAATAGAGAAGATTAATAGATTACTTAATTCAGCAGACATTTGAACAAACCTTAACATTTCGCTGCTTAAAGTTGACTGCTTGCAAATATTATGAACCTTTTCTGTATTATGAACACACCAATCTGATACCATGTTTAAAATGAAAAAAATGCAGCGACGATGCCCGAGGGGTGGGGGGGGGGGAATGGGAGCGCTCTCTCCCCCCTTTTAGTACCCCGTAAATAAAATGTATATAAAAGCAGGAAATATCATTAAATCCCTCTTTGCTGCTTGAAGGAAGCTAAGCGACCCTTCTCAATTTTCCCCTTGAAGTTCGTCTGCACTACGTAGTGCAATACTCTTATTATTGTTTATTCCTGCAATGTGAGAGGCATTTTGGGCAAACATTTTTCTTTGTACATCATGGCGCTCCGTTAAGTGAAAGAATGCTCCCTTTGTGAGAAATGACGGTTTTAAAATTCTGCTCCCCTCCCCCTCCCCCTCTTTCAAAGGTCTAGCTATGTCCCAGGTATAATGTCAGCTACTGGAGCATTCAGATTGAATCAAACGTAAATTTAAAAACGAATTTAAGCTAGAAATTACAGAAAACAGTTTGCAGCACATGTGCCATAAGTTCATTGCATATTTCAATAATTATGTGATATATGTATAAAAGTAAAAATGGTTTATCTGGCAAGAAATAAATCACCTTCACACAATCATATCTACTATAGAGTATCGAGCAAGATTTCGGGAATGAGAACTATGGAATAGTTTTGTCCTTCCTGTGAAAATCACATTTTCTGCCTGCGGAATATTCTATACCGGGAGACAATATACATCGAGAACCCCTATAGGATGATGGCTTTACTTAGATAATTGGCCACACGTTCTCCCCACCCACCCTAATTCCACTTTACATATTACTATTAAATGCACAGAATACAAATATTAAAT